>JASXSY010002502.1:0-79095 GCA_034509805.1 Sipha maydis | reverse complement strand
TTCGTGTCAGGAAAAATATATTTAAACATACAGCTGATCCAGTTGTGTAAACAGGTATATGTTGTTTTTCGAAATACAAGCATCCACGTACAACCGTAGCGACCAATTTAATTATTAACTTTTTTAACTAGCACTGCTTTATAACCAATCAATAAAGAGTTTTTTTCTCGTTCAATTCATCTACGTGGACGGTTTTACATTGGGAATCCGTTCGTGAAACTCTAACGCGCATAAAAGCTTACCATTTCTGTCGGATATATTTTGAACATAACTAGTAATTTAATTTTATTATAACTCGGATCATGTTTTATAGGAAAAGTAAACGAAGGTTTATTTCAATTGTAAGATTTTATGAGATTTATTTAAAATTGACGTGTAGCAGATGGTTTGGTCCACCTACCTGTTTACGCGAAAAAATCGAAACTACGATGAAGTTTTTTTTGGGCGTATATCGACTCCGCCGAAAAGGTATTTTTACCTGTAAGAAATCAATCGATTGCGCCGAAAATATATATATATATATATACATGTAATATTACAATATACAAATTACATTATAATATATATTATTTATACCATATACTAGAACATGACGATATAGTGACATGAAGCTAAAAAATAAAAAGAACATTTAAATTTTAAATTTAATACAGTTTGTAATTTTATTATACCAATGATAATATACCAATCTTACTTGCATAAAAATAATCAATAAAAGTTCACATCTGAGCTAATAATAAAATTTTTCGGGATCACCGATAATGGACGCTGTTGGAAACAAAATCTGAAAATGTCTTGGTATTATAATATATATGTTATATTCTTAAATACATATTTAATCTTCGACGGAATCGCTGTATAAAAATATTTGGCACGATCAATATGTACAGATGTTCGGCGGAATTAATAGCCGATGGAATCGATAACAAAACGGCAGAATCGATATCAAAACGGCAGAATCGATAATCTTCCGTTCTTTTTCACCGTACACGTTCAGCGCGAACTAATTCTGACCCGTGATTAAGCTCACTCCGAATTAACATAACATACGCATGGTATTTTATGCTGCACATACATATATACTTACATATATTGTGCAATATTCTCATAAACTCGTATACAAGGGGTGAGTAAAGGTTTATGAGTTACGATCGGAGTTTGTCCTGTTTGTTTTTTTATGCATTATTCCAACTCATCAATGACATACATATACGTGTATGTTACAGGCAAAGTAGGAAATCGGGCATTGTATACGGTGCCCGACCACTGTGTACAATACACGATTTTCGAGGGCAAAGTTGGACTTAGTAAATGTTATATGGACGCTGTAGGTTAAACATTAAATGTAAAAAAAATTAAATTAAAACCCCTTACTGTGTACTTAAACAATCATAAAAAAACTTGAAATAGACGTTTCAAATATTAGTTGACTATGAATTGATTTTAAATCTGTTGTCCCGTATGGCACCCTCTACTGTAGAATTAATATTTTTATCTAAAGGTGGTTTGACAATAATAATGAATGAAACATGAATACGTATACTTTTCCCGAGCAATCTCGTACAATACATGGACAATGTATGAAAAAAGTTGAGTGTTAAAATTATCATTCATACATTGCCCAAAATGTTCGACATTATGCACGTTGGTATTGTATAACGGGTGTACACCGTTTGGGCGAATCGACCCAAAATATATTCTGTTTGGGCGAGGGTTTATTCAACAAATACTACCATTTGGGCGAATAGAAATATACCGCTTGGGCGAGGATTATTTAACTAAAAATACCGTTTGGGTGATATAAAAATTTATATTCAACAATTAATTAAACAAAATTATATAAAATATAAATAATTAACAATAAGTTATTTTTAAAAAATATATTAATATGAATATTGATAATATTATCATATACATTATAAAACTATATAAGTAGTTAGTAATCTACAGTCAAAAAATTATAAATACAATTTCATATAATATAATTACCTAGTATATTTTAAAATAATCTATTGGCTTTGTATGAAAATGCTCATAATATACATTCAATAACTAATTTAACAAAATCATATAAAATATAAATAATTAATAATAAGTTCTGTTTAAAAAAAATATTGATATGGATATTAATAATATTATTATTTATAACTAGGAAATAATCTACAGTCAAACAATTAAAATAATAAAATAAAATTACAGATAATATAATTATTAGTAGTTTTTAAAGCAATCTATTGGCCTGATATATTAAACCTAGACATTTTATGTATTCTAATTAATTAATTTAAGATTAATAATGATTAGCAATAATATCATCCGTATCTGTCATCAGGTTTTTACCTCGCACATGTAAAAATAATTTCACTCGCCCAAACGGTACGTATGATAGTCGCCCAAAGGGACTATTATTTTTTTGGTCAAAATTATTACCTTCGCCCAAACAACAACCGCCCTGTATAATAATGCCCGATTTTCTACTTTACTCGTAACATATTTAAGCCTTATCCATTTGAGTGAGTCTAACATTATGTTTTGATTTGATTTTAACATCGGCTGCGAGACGTTGTTCCGTTCGACTGATGTGAGTAGTCAAATACTTTTAAACGTATATTCTTATTATTGAACAAATTCATAATAAACTAATAATTTTCTGTTACCCACAGATCCCGTGAATCGTATACTACGAACATAGGTGTACGCTAACATAATTATAACCGTATAATTTTATCGAAAAAATATATTGCCAGCCGACTACAAGCTTGCGTACGTATCAAAACCATAGATTTCATAGTTTCAATTCAAAACCGTAGATTTCTGTTAAAAACTTTTATATTTTACTACCGTTGTATTGTAAATGATGCTACCAGTGTATGCTCTCTTCACTATTTCCACTTTACACACTCGTTTGGAATGACTTTAACTATACATGCATCCCGATGGTAACCGAGACAAAATAAATAGAGACACTTAAATTAAAAACCAATCTGACGTGGTATTTTCAAAGGTACATACTCAAGGGATAAACACAGAGTTGTGACAACAACAGTAGTTTAAAAATGTCGATGCTGTAACATGAAGAGTTAAATCTGTCATCTGTCACTACATTTTGAAACTGTCAAAACTGATAAATTCGTTATTTTACTTACATGAGATTATTATTTGGTAGAGTCTAAATTAAAATATAAAGTTTATTTGTATAATATACAACAGTTTTCATCGAAACAAAAATACACCACGGTTTAATTTAAGGCAATAAGACCACGAAAAATAACAATAATCTTATTTTATTACTATAAAAATAAGAAGAATTGTAACTAGTCCATCGGGAAATGTCGTGACTTCCTTGTATGCCGATCCACCTTGCTGTACCTAGACGCAGTATTTGCTATCGATTAATACTTCGTATCTAGTGGACACATGTGTGTTTTGGAAACCATTCCGTTAATTCCGAGTGTGATCATACGCTCACTGAGTGGAAGAGCAAATATAATGTTTTATAATTTTTCAATCATATAAAATATTTATTTTTAATTATTTTACGATCTATAAATACACAAAAGCACATATGAACACATGCATAATTTTTCGAAAAACTGATTTGATTATCACACATTGTTTGCTTAGCCACTATTCACAATATAGATAACGTAACAGTCCTATCACGCAACGGTCATGGTCAAGTCGTGGTTCTGAGTCGTTCACACTTAAACGGTCTCATTCTAGTCATTTGTTTCTAGCGTTTCTAACTCATAACAAAATACAGACAATATCAAACAGAAGCATTTAAAGTTCAGTATAATTTCAAATATTTTTTTAATGCAACAGCTGAGGTTCTGCCATGGCAAATGGTTAAAATATAGAAAATTGTAATCAAACCTAACCAAACCTTGGTGAGCCAAGTCTACACACGCTACTTCTGTAGAGACTCTACACAAGACATAGTGATTCCACGGCACGTCTTTAGACTCGGCATTTGTTGTCGAATCACTTCGAGTCGACTTCTCAACGGAATCGGTTCAGTATTAAAAAAAATTTAAAATAATAAATAAAACCAGAAAAAAAAAACAAAAAAAAATTACTTTATCTTTTTTATTCAAACGCGACATACGCGAACCTTGTACGTCAATAGGAACAAGTGATCAGCTTGACTAGCCGAGCAACTAGTGCGGCTTGTTTCCTTCAACATGGGCACCAAAGACCGAAAACCCTTGGAAAGACGTGAGCCACATCATGCATCACCCGTCCCACGACATATTTGCTGTATAGATCTATACCAAGCCCCGAGCCGGAAGCCGCACCACTGGCCGTGGGATCCTGGTTTTACAAGACCAAAAAGACCCAAGTGGTTGCAAGCACATACGAGTTTCTAGTTGACACAGATAATATATTTTAGGAAAGGACAGGTCTCGTTCTGATAAAATATTATTTCGGTTGATCGTTAAGTGTTTTGACTATAACGTGAGCTTTATCGATAATGTGAAAATTGCAATTAATAAATAATTAATTATATTTGCCCAAACCAAGACTGTAGCGTGATTGGACTGTTGCGTTGCCTATAGTGTAATTAGTGCCTTAAAATTCTGAATGTATCAAGGAATGACGAATTGGTTTTAATATGATATCATATGTGAGTCATTTTTATATACTTTTTGTCAATTAACACGGTTCTTACTATAATGATCAGAACGACCATCAAAAGTTGTTTTTTTTTTTTTAGTTGTATTTATTCGATGCTTTCATAAAGACATTTTTTAAATTTTTCTACAGTTTTCCAAATAATTAAGTAGAACTGATTAACTAAAAAAAAATATGACAAAAATAATTAACGATACTGATTATCAAAAATATCTAATTGTTTTTATTGATACTGGTTATTTTACTGTCTAAAAATATAAACAGATATTCTTGGGACATAAATCGAATGCTCATATTAGCATTATGTTCTTCTTCATCTTCACCTTTCATCCAACTATTTGAGGTCGGCCACCCTTTTCCTAAACTTCTCCATTCGTCTCAATCTTTTTACATCCCCTACGCATACACCAACAGCCCTAATCTCATTTTCTTATTCAACTCTCTTTTTTTTAGATTCTGAACGGAGTGAAGAATGTATTGATTTTACAATGATGTGTTTTTTTTTTTTTTTTTTTGTGTCTGTCGACACGTTTTGGGGCAGTAAAAATGCTTCAAATGCCTTATGTAGCAACTTTTCTGAAAGAAAAGTGAATCTATTTGGTACTTTGGGGAGTCAAAAGTAAAAAATTTCCAATATTTTTTAAATGCGACGGGAAAAACCATAAAAAAATTTGGGAAAAACGGGAGTTTTTACGCAAAACCAGTTTTCGACATAATCAAATTTTTTATTTTGCTATAACTCAAAAACTAATCAATGTAAATACTTGAAATTTTTACCAAATGTTTAGATTAGCGTTTTCTATACACCATAAAATTTTCAAAGTATTTTGACTTTTATTGAGCTATTTATAGACAATTGAAATTTTCAATTTTTTTAAGTATTTTTTTTTTAAATAACAATAAAATTTTTTTGGCTGCCCAGAAAATCTTGAAAATTTAATACAAGGTTTTTTATAAGTTGTTCCTTAACTGATAAAAAAAAATCTAAAATCGTAAGTCACAATTTTTTTTATAAGTGCTCAAAGTTCCAATTTATACGAAATATGTAAAAATCACGATAATTTGCAAGTTATTTTGTAGATAAAAATTCATAAAATTTTTTCTGTTCATACTTAAGGTTCAAAATTTTAACACTAGGTTATCTATAAGCTACTCTTCAAAAATCTTTAAAAAAATTTCTACCGGAATTAGAGGAAAAAATGTTATGACTGTTTGAAATTTAAATATTTACGAAATTGCATAAAATAGCGATTTATTCTCAAACGATTTTAAATATTTTATATAATTCAAAAAGTATAAGTCGCAGATTTTTGAAATTTCTACCTGCTGTTAAGATTGGTATTTCCTTTATGTCATATTTTTTTCAAAATATTATATTGATTTTTAAGGCACTTATAGGCATTTAAAATATTCGATTTTTTTACATTTTTTTTTTATAATCGGTGATAAAAAAAATTTGGCTCGTACAAAATACTCGAAAATTTAATAGAAGATTCCACAGAAGTAGTTCTTAAAGTCATTCAAAAATTATTAAAATCCATAGGCACAATTTTTTTTATAAGCGTTTGAACAGCGAATATTGACATAAAATTACATGTAAAATATAATATAATGTAGAATGTTCTAGACTGACAAACTATATCGCTGTATGCAACTGCCAACCCATCCTAATTGAAAAATATATTTTTCGTTTCAAAATAAAATATACTTTTTACAATGTTTATAAATAACAATGTATTATATCCTAGACAAACATATGAACTCCGTTCAGAATCGTTATTCGTATACAATGATATCTATCATTGCATTCAAATTTGACAAATCCATTATAATAATGACCTATCCTATAAGCGAGGTGCACTCCACCCCTAACTGTACAGCAGAGCGAGGCCCATCCGGTTCTTTTTTATATTATGTTCATAGAAAAGCATAGATGAATAGATAGTTTAGATTTATTTGGTCTTTCTCTTACTCTTTTTCCTTCAACATTATTTTCATAACCACTCTTACTGCTTTTGTTTCCTCTTGCCTTATTATATGTCCAAACTAACTCAGTCTATTTTCTCTCATCTTTTTCACTATCGATGCTACACCAATACTGCCATTCACATATTGGTTCCTTATTCTATCTTTTCTCGTTACTCCCACTCATCCATTTAAACATTCTCATTTTTGCAACACTCGTACTCTGTTCTATTCTCATATCAACTGCCTTACACTGGGTATGGGAACTCTGAACACAACAAATATTAAATTTACACTTATTCAATACTTCTGCTAATTAATTACACAATTGTGTACATCTACCTGTTAATTTTCAAATATTTCACTTGTTTATTCTTACTTTATATCTATCTCTCATACTAAGACGCAAATTTAACCTGGGGCGCAATGGCGATGTCCTGATACCGTTGATATTGCTCGTATTGGGTTAACCTGATCGCATAACTAATGAAAAAACTACCACATTGGCTATCCGACTGGTATCACACACTTCATCATCTAGGCCTCCACCACCTCTTACTATGATACTTCTTCTCATCTGTCACCTCCATGCACATCTGGAATGGGATAAACCGCCTAAGGTTTGTTTCGGACTCTTAATATTCTTTAGCAAAATGTCTTCACCGGCTGTCAACCTGACGCAACGTCGTTTATGATTGGCTAAAAATTAGTAGAAGTATTCTGATCCCCTTCCACAGGGAAATTATATTAGCATGATATCATACATTTTATAATAAGTAATAATACCAATATTCTTATTGAAAGAGTAGACAAGACCGCAACAATTTTACATAGTCCTATCATAACTAGATTTCCTTACTCCGACTTAAGCTAATAAAAAAAAAAAACTATAAATATAACTATTAAATGGAAACAAGATTGGTCATCGCTGACCATATCAAAACTCAATGTAATTAAATTGTCAATGCTCCCTTGGCTAACACAGTCAGATAGTTCCAGAAAACCAATTATAAATCGCCACAGAATAAGCCACACCTTAATCACCCATCTTCATATAATGTCCTATCTGTGGCGTGCAATTGACTGTTAAGTACATTCTCACAGATTACCAAAATCATCTGTTACACACATTTTCACGAAATTCTCAATTCTAATCTAAATGCAATACATAATCTTGTTATTTTTTTTAAAAAAAAAAAAAATTAAAATTTACAAAAAAATGTTATTAAAAAACTGTTATTAAACAAAGTATAATTCACAATGCTTGTATATAATAATTTAATTCAAAGCTGGACCAATGGTCACAACTGCTCTGGTTTTATTTGTATAATAAAAAAAATAATTATAATTTTAACTGAATTTATCAAATTAAAGTCCACTAATATATTGATATGCACTTTTTATTTTTATTTTTCGTTAAAGAAAGTTTAACAGAATTGATTAAAAATGTACGTATTTTGATTTAGTAATAGTTTAAATTTTCTTTAGACAAATGC
The DNA here is from genome assembly GCA_034509805.1 of Sipha maydis. Taxonomy (NCBI): domain Eukaryota; kingdom Metazoa; phylum Arthropoda; class Insecta; order Hemiptera; family Aphididae; genus Sipha; species Sipha maydis. The sequence goes on along the minus strand of JASXSY010002502.1, from coordinate 70,999 downwards.
TGATCCACTCGATATCCTTCGAAAATCAAAATTAATGGTACACTAATATAAACCTGAAATGAAAATGGTTCGTTCATTTATCAGTCATCTGACAGCTGTGATTCGTATTATTAAACATAATTTTTAATTATTCAATAATAATATTTCAACATTTTAAAATTTCAGAGCATAGATATTAATCATAAACGTCTTTTTGGCCGTATTAATTTAATTCTGTTAGTTTCTGTTGAGTTCGAATTAAAAAAATATGATTATTTTTTTATCGAACAAATTCTATTCGAGTTAACATTCTAAAACAAAATTTTTTTTAAAAAAAAAAAAAAAAAACCAACATGAAAAGCATCTTACAAATATGCTAATATTATATTATTCATTGTGTTTTTTTTTTGACAAAATGGTACAATATATAGACATTTCCATTGACTTCATCAATGGAATTTCTACTTACCTCTTGCGTGGCGAATATGAATAACGTACCAGTACTCGCTACTAATGATATCCTGTATTTGTGTACCGCAATAACATAATAAAACTTTTATTTATATATTTTTTTCCCTGCAGGCTGCTGGTTTACTGTACATAAACTGTTGTGGTCAAACAAACGAGATTTTATACTAGATTTGTTTTAATTGGATGCGTCACTGGTAAAGCTAATAACTGTTGTAATATGTATGATTTCCTCTGAGCACATTCTCAGCAACAAAATTGTCATAATTTTTTTAATCGTGTGCGATTATTATTAAACTAATAGCGTTTGAAAAAAACATAATAATAATAATAATGAAAAAATATAGCCGATATAACTACCTATGTTATTGGACATATTTATTAGTCCTTTAAATTTATACATTTCGGCTGTAATAATACTTTTGCTTGAATTTTAATCATATATATTTATTAGTAACATAAAATACATAATAATTCAAATAAGTAAATATATTCTATTAAATTTACTTTGAATAAAAATATAATATATTTATATATACTTATACCATGGTCTATATTCGTTGGCGAATTCGAATGTTCGCATTTCAGTTGAAATTCATGTATAATAATAACCATTATTATTAAGAGCCAACGGTACACACAGCAATTATTCCATCACACAAACCAATCATTTTTATCTTCCGTTTTGTACGTCATACAGTACAAAATGCATTATAATGATTATATCGTACCGGCCGTGCGTACAATATTCACAATAGTATAATTCACAAACGTTATAATATAACGAGATCCGTACCGAGATGTAGCCCCGTGGGACCAAAGAAGTATTTTGATTTAGTCGAGCTTTCTATGGCTTGCCTCGCAATTAAATATTATACCTACAGTATAATGTTCAAACTGTAATGGGATTAAATATAATTTTAATATGTGGTCTGTGGGTGCTCTTTAGACAGATCAATCGCTGTACAAACACTGCGTCTTTCAAAAGTTCAGTTGCTATAGTTTCTAGTTAGAATAATTTATATTGTATCGATAAAACAAGGTTTAAGTGATTATTGGATCAATTAATATCAACACTAATGTAAAACATCGAAACGGTCATGATAAATTATCGTTGAAATTAATTGTTTATTATGTTTCATGCAACACACATACCTATTTCATCTATAGGAAAAAACATTATAATATTATGAAATATTTATGCATCCTTCTACTATATTCAGTTTAAATATATATATATATTATCTTGACCACTTTATTGCATCTTTCGGGTTCAATTTCCGATTAAGTAAGATACAGTAAAAAAAACTTTTAGCTCTTCAATTTACCATTCAAAAGTATTGATAGAAAAAAATATATCCTTATTTTAAAAAAAATATAAAAATAGTGGATTAGTGATAAAAAAAATCTAAGCGACTTTAAGATAGTTACGAAAAATAATGTAAAATCTTTTTCTATCGACCGCAAAAATTCTTGAGATTTTTATGAACTATCAAGACAAATCAATTTTAATTTCTAAATTTCCAATATTTTATACTGAATAATAAAAGCAATATTGGTGCATGAGATATTAACTGTAGCCAAGTACAAATTTAATTGGTACTCATATTTTATATAAAAACTAATATTCTAATGTCTGTTACACAGAAAAATATTGTGATCATTTTTTATAAAAATACAAAATAGTGCGATATATATTTTAAATATTTTATAAATCGTAAATATAGACCCGCAATAATAACTATTCAACATTATTTTAATATCTTAACATTATCATGAATCCGTACGCAACACTTTGTGTTAAGTAGAAACTTTATACATCTAATGTATCATTACATATTATATCACCATCATACACAGCCTAACGAGCCATTCCAAATGCTGATTAACCCTCCATTCTTTTTTTTTTTTGTAACAAAAATTCTCGTTAAGAAACATCCATAATGCATATAACAGAATTAAGTATTATTCTATCGAAAAATTAATTGTTAAAGAGCAACATGGTTTTTACTAATTTAATTTTAAATACATTATAACAACGATCACAGTTGGATGTTTTACAAGCTCCACAAAGGTGATGGTTCAATAAATCACGACATATTACTTGAAATTATAGACTTAATCTATTTTAACTTGTTTCAGATCATATATTCTTAATATATATCAACAGTTTAAGTACATAGTAATAAATGAAACTTATTTTTTGCTTCATCTGGGGTTCCTCATGATAGGCACCTGTTTCCCCTATTATTCCTTCTTCTTGTTAATGGAGTTAGTTATACATTACTTAACTGCATATTGCTCTGTTTTGTTAACGATATGAAGTTTTTCGTGCAGATAGATACACAGGACGATTTTTGACTTCGGAACGACTTAGAGCAGTTTAAAACTAGATTTGAGTATTGTTTTAATAATAAAATAAAACAAACGTATTAAAACGGCATGTGCTCAACTTTCACGCCATTAACGCACAACTACAGTATAGTTTACATTATAGTATCAATCACGAAGATTATATAAATATATTAATAACGTACTCTATATTTTCAAGAACAAGAACTCCAGATACCGCGTGATGTCGTGTGGGAAAACGAATTTTCTTTCTTTGAACCGGCACACGAGATTTACCGATACCGGTACCGGTACCGATACCATTAATCAGCCGAACATACTAAGTGAATGGAGAAAAAAATTGAAAAAAAAAAAACGATAATATGAATTCTGGTGTATTTTATTATATCAAATTCAAAAATCGTAATGATATAAAGCTAAGCCTATTACATTTTGAATTCAACGTATAATATATTATTATAGAACACGTTACAAAATATTGTTTTAAATCAACGTGTTTCAGATTAGTCTTTAATGTATGTAATCGGGTTTATTGAAAAATAAAAAATAAATATAATTTAATTATGTAATGTAGGTAGTAAAGTAATCATTTATCTTTTATTTAGTGTAAAAATATCACATTGTTGGTTAACATTATATTTGTAATGGTTACTCTACATATTACGAGTGATGTCGAACGGTTCTTCATTAAGACTTCTTTAAGCACGACTTCTTTCATTTTGTTAAGACTCAGAGGTCTCCTTGCGCTCTGTAGCATGTTGACAGTTCCCGATCTAGGAAATTAGACAACTTGGGCCAATAAAAATGTAATGCCCTTAAGTAAGTGGAAATTTGTGATTTTTTCATGACCTTATTTTATTTTTCATAAACTTAAAAGCGTCCTCATACCAAGAGCGACTGGGACAGGCATACCCACTCCCCCTCTAAATGCGGTACTATGTGTTGAATACCAAATTAAGTATTCAACCAGCCCGTTAATTTTATGCACCTTAGACTGGTAACATCGGATCCATTACAGCAACCGAGATAATCTACTCGTATTAGTTGTACATCCAGCCTGTACTTATGCTATATGATAACAATATAAACAGTTGATAACATTGACCGTGATCACCGGACAGCTGTGCAATAATTACAATTCGATTACATCACGCGCAGTAATAATACGACCGCAAAACAGACGACATTCGATTTCACACAATGATTTATTGAACACTGCTTTGACATATTTTTGTTTCCTCTCAACAGAAGTCTACACTCATTGTGGGTAACATTAGCCGTGTCTCGGGGTAAATATTGACGTACGTTTAATGACATCGATAACGTTATTTTTCGTTCATTAGGTTTGGGTCAAACGGTCAAGATCGACCATATCCCATAGTCCCGTTAAAATGTAACGCATAAAATCATTGCAAAATGTATATCAGTCCCGGAACAACGGGTGGTTTCGTGCGACTGATCAATATGTGCATTGGCCCACTCGTCCGTTGAAATGTGAGCACGATTTGCTCACATATTATTTGAATATTATTATGTTTGTAAATATTGATAATGTTATAAGTCGGTTCTCCGAGTTTATGGAATCTATATTTTGTCCTTGTATTCCAATTATTCGGATAAAATTATCGTTTGGAAATCAAATAGTGATATTCATTTATTTTGCAAAACGAATGAACATCATTTATATTTTATTTGAAATTTACACTTCCGAGGTACGAAAATGTAATTATCAAATTAATTTGGTTTTTAAAATAATCATAAAACTATATTTTCGCACAAAAAGTAATTTTAATATTCATTCAGTGTTTCGTAAAAACAATAGCCTTAATTTTGCAATACACCATGGATATTGCCATGGATTTCTCTGAGTCGCCCGTATTTTCACAAACTTCACGTCCATCAAAACGTGGTGTACATTGATGGACTTCAACAAACTGCTATTCACGTGTCTCTTTCTACTCTCTCGTTCATTCGCTTTCGATTCGCACATTCATCGCTGACGTGCGGGATTTGTGTCCCACCGCATTAATAGTTATTATGTACGAACAGTGTGGGAGCATTTATTAGTTATGACTATGGCAGTGAAGTGTTGTTAAAAAGTTTTTAGAATAGGTATTCTTGAAAGATTTATAAACAACGACCGGTTTCAAAAATTATAGTCAAAATATATTCATAATAATTAATAGATTATAGTAGTTTTGCGTTTATGGGTATTCGAAACGATTCTAAAAACCACATAAAAAAAATTCCACAAAAAAGTCTTTCGGGAAAACATTTCTGCGCTGTTTTAAAAATAAATTAGCCAACAAATGCTTAGGTTTTTTTCGGAATGTAGTATGATAATTTATTGATATAATTGAACGATTGCACATCGAATAATTTACCGGAATAAGAGAAACCTAATTTATAAGAAATACTCGTGATTACGATAAGAATCCAAGAAAAGAATAGTTTTAACAAGTGAAAAATGTTGCATCTACTTTCGCCATAATGAAATTAGTTGAGTCTAATGGTTTTTTTTTTTTTTGTGCTGAGGGGAAGAAGAGATTGGAAGAAACACGTGTATGTGTGTTAAAAGTTCACAGGGGATGTGTGTTTGGTTTACCTAGTTGATGTTGTTAACTTGTTTTGAACATATTTATATTAGATTGAAAATCTACCCACCTTCCATAAATAGGAAGGGTATGACTTTGTTCGAATAACATTTTTAGAGAAAAGATAAACATTTAATAGAATTTATATTTTTCGTTGCAATTATTCATGAATCATGTATATATTAAAACACTAAAAACGTTTTAAGCTTTACAACATATTCCGAGGATTAACTGAAGTTAAAATACTGATGTTGGGGTAGATGGTGAAAAAAAATCAAAGTAAACATCGATTATTCCGAGATGAAGGAGTGTTTTTGTTAAAAAAGCAATAGACCTTTTTAAGTGTTATTAAGTCGGGGTTTTTCCTGGTATCGGTTGATCATAAGGAAAATACTTTTAACTTAGATACAGGAATTATACACTAACCCGGGGAATTTTAAATTAACCTCAAGGAGGTTGATCGAAAAAAATATTTTACAATCGTATAGCATAATAATAACATTATTATGGTCATACGGGCATATTCTGTGAAACGTTTGTAGAAGATTTATACAAGAAAACGGAAGATAGGGAGGAGGATGGGGAAATAATAAATAACAAATTGAAAACATACTACCAAAAAACCAACGGCGTCCGTTGAATTTGAAAATCGCAAACCACACAAGTCGAATGCAATAACACTGAAAATCGATTAGACAAATAGTATTACGATAGTGCTCGCGCTATCGTGATGCCGGATGGGAAGGACGAAACATTTCTTGTCGCGATGCGCGCAGCACAAGGCTCGTACATATTATAAAGATTTCAATACTGAATACTGATATACCACATAATATAAAAAAGGATACACAACAATAAATGTACAGACTAAAAAGAAACTAGAAAAAATATTTGAAAGAAAGGGTTGCAATAAGTGACAGCAATGAGTAAATTGTACTATATTTAATCCTAAGATATTAGTACGATATCTGGTTGAAAATTGATAACGATCACCATAACTGACGCCAATCAACATAAGTAATACTATATTTTTTAAAGAATCGATACTGAACAACAATTTTCTTACATAAAACCAAAACTTGAAAGAAAATTTTCATTATTTAAGATTAGAAAAGAAACCGAAACCTACATTTTATTATTTTTTTTTTTTAACCAATATCTTAGTTTTTTATAAGCCAGCATTGAAACTGGAACTGGAACCGTAAAATTCATCAAGGATCCAATCCTTGATCGCAAGCACTTCAGCACTTAACATAGAAGTATTAAATCTAATTAGTTGTACAGGTTTTAATTTTGACAATTTTTTTCTAATAGAACAATACGCACAAGTTTATTATAATATTCGTAACTGTAATAGGTTATATGTATAATGTATATAACATTATATAAATTATTAAACTATTATTTAAACTTATAATTAATAAATGTATTGGGTCAAAGGATGAAGAGCACTGCATCATGCAGAACATACGCATCAATAATTTAATACTTATACAATAAGTACATAACTAGTATAATACTAATACATCATCGGGTTTTACTTGTATTTATATTTGTGTAATAAAATCTTGATTAAGGTTATACTAATCATAATAATTTATCTTTTTTTTAACCCGCGGAGGGATCTATCCCTATTCACCCTTGTAGATCCACCACTTTATATATTTATTTTTTCATAATTTTTACATTCGTTATACATTCATACCCAATCACATTACGGTCGACGTAATTTGATTTACCTTGCAATCATTCAACGAAAACACGGTAAATTAGATCAAAATTATGTTGTATTTTTTTCCCACGTCAACTATAGATAATTATTAAATTGCTCTATGGTATTTATTGACATTTCACTTTGGCCATCCGTCCGGTAGGAGGGGGCGTGTTTACGCATATATAAAAAAACCTTGATTGCACTTGATACAATAATTGCTTGCGCCCATAATAAGTCGTACATACATTTGGCAATATCGCAGTAAAACTTTAATTTCTCGTCCCATTTTTTCAGACTTTGAACTGATAAAATAAAATATATTATTATGTTTACTTATCTAGTTTTTATTGTAAAATCACTTTATTTTTAAATTCTTTGAATTCATTTCACTATGGGTACAAGCAAATATAATTTAATTTTAAGAAGCGCAATCAAGGTTTTTATAAATAATATATATATATATAATGTACAAACACCCCCCTCCTCCCGTCCGTGGTATATATTTCTGCGGACGTTCTTGGCTTGACTTCTCATTCGGCTGCATTATTTTAATGTAACACAATCGGAAAAATAAACGGTCTAATAATAATTAGACGACCGCGATGATTGCATTTCAAGTTGGAAATCAACTTGGTACTAAAAATATATTGACTGCAATCGTATCCTATTCCATCTTGTGTCGTAGGTCAACACGTTTAAAAAAAATACTCGAAAAATATCAAACCATACATCGCGCTTACGTATGTTTTCACATCACGACTTACTTAATTATCTTGCGTTTTACATACGTTTAGGTATTACACCAAACAGAAGACCGTTTATCCTTGATCTGATCCTCGTCCTAACATGAAATTAACTTAAAAATTATAACTTACAAGTACCATAATTTGTTGAAACATCAAAAAAAATACCATGCATATGTTATTACATGTAAACTATTATAACATTTGAACCTTATTCGGAAATTATCTAAAATTATTCGTTTTTAATCGATGAACAAACGTCGTACGCATGAAATTATAGCAATATTTTGACTAAACTATGTTTCACTTTAAATTCATCTATAGACATATTATTTAAATGTATTATATAACATTATTATATTAGTTAAACTAGTCAAGTGCAAAATAATTTTTTGAATTTACCATCGTCGTATAATTTCAGCTCAATTAGGATAAGACATAAGACATACAAATTTATAAATAAAATATTCAGAGTTAAACTGTGTATAATTTTTATTAATATACTGAGACAAAAAATGTATTATCGATTTTCAACGATGATGCTGATCATTTTGGTGATAGAAAATTAATAATTTCATATTTGTTAAAAGTAACTTAAATGTTTTCAATTAAATTTATCGATTTTTTTTTAGTACTTATAAATTGAACAATTATATTTTAGTTTATGTACCAATGTTTTATCAGCCGTGTTGAGATATTGGTCATTATGTGTGAATAATATTTTTATTCATATCTTTTAGAGCCATTTTTTTTAGATAAGAATCGTTTTTTTACAATCTTTTCTACGTTCTTAGGCTTATTTTGTAGTTTTATATTTTCCAGAATTTTTCTAGCTTTTTCTTTTTTCATTGCATCTGGGAAATTTTTTTCTTCCCATTGCTCATAAATTTCTTCGAGTTTTTTTACTCTAGACACAATTTGACTCTCTGAAAATGTATAAAATTGTATTAAGATTTTTTGTATATCACACGTTACTTTCATTTAATAATAATATTTTTTTTTCACATAATTTTAATTAAATTTATGAAGTATGATTACAAAAATACATTGTTCATATTTATTTACTTTATTGTGTTGTTTATTTATAATAAATGGTAGTTAGAAAATATATCGATGATATAATTATAAAATGTATATAGAAAATGTACATCAACTCATATGTACCAAACAGAAATGTTTATATACCGATACACCGATAAGTATATCATATTATTCAAATATAAAAATATATATAAATTTTTTTTTTTTTATTGAAATATCTGTTTTACACATTGTTATAGTGAAAATTATTTGAAAAAAGAAACTTGAATATATTTTATTGTCACCAAAATCGATCTATATAATTCGACTACTTAATGGAATTAAGTAAATTATTTTCAGTATGAAGAACTTAATTGTAAGAAGTACCAATAATTATACAAATATTAATAAATACTTCTTGTGAAGCACATTTATTATTTTTGTCGCATTTTTTTTTTTTTTTTTTATTATTACTTCAAGGAAACTATTTAACTTTAACTTTTTAAACAGAAAAAAGTCTGTTTAATATTTAACAATTTAACAGATATAAAAAAAAAATTTTCGTATTGGCTAAGTCGTATTAATTTTTTAGGGATTGGCCGCAGATTGTAATTTGGGCTTGTCAAGATTACTAAACTCTTTACATTTTCATTAAATATAGTGAAATACATAAAAAAAAAAAAAATGAGAATAAAATAAAATAACATAAAAAATAATTAATTAAGAATATGAGACATAACAGCAAGACAATAACAACAAAATTCATAGCATTTCATAGCAAAAATTAAATTTTTAATCGGTGATTTGTGTAATAGAATACTTCAGTATTATTATTTTATTTATGTTCGAATATATATCTTATAATTTAACTGAACATTATTTCCACTTTCAGTGTCTTGACAACAAATGTAGGTATTACACTGATTAAAAATTACATTAATCAATTTTGATCAATAAGGATTTCTTTTCAGCGTTTAGATATCTGAAGTGCAGAGACAAAATATGTATAATTTTTTTCGTGAATAATATTATATTATCTTGCAGTGAAATACTTTTTGATGAAATTAATATGCATGATTTGAGAATTATAAATTTTAAGATTCGAGATATAAATTTTGATTGGTAGAAATTAACTTCAAACCTAATTTGTGAGGTCTTAAGACAATAATTAAATATAATTAAAATAAAAAATTAAATAAAAAATCCACAGTTAAAATAGTGAAAAAAAAATACATTTTTCATTCATGAACATTAGAATACGAGTATATTTATTTGAACAGAATAAAATTTCATTTTATAACTATTAATTTATCAAAAAAAATATTTATTATGTGTTCACGGATTTCCATAATATTTTGTGAATTATTAAGACGTCTTATTGTATTATAAAAATATAAGTTCATTTATTTCATATAAATATCTAGCAATACAACTGCAACTTTATCCTTCGCAATATTTTTAGACACCAAAACGGTTTACGGTAAGTATCAAAAGTATCAAAAGTATCACAAGTGATACTGAGACTAGGTTATACTGTGCGTTTTTTTAAAATTGCTCTGGGCACTTTTAACAATTAAATTTAAAGTTTTCTCATGTTTTTTCTCTCCGTAATCGGTCGCGTAATTTACATTGACTTTATATATATCTGAAGACGAATTTCTAATCCAAAACCGGTTGTACCTTATAAATATAATAATACTTAATGCTAAACTTTTATATATTTATTTTTATACATGAGTAATTTGTTAATTTATATTTATGCTTATTATTTATTTTTTATTTTTTTCAACCTCAGTTTTAATAATTCCATCAAAACTGAACATAAAAAAATGTTTTACACAACCAAACACAGATGAATGAATTCCATAACGTACGGTGTCGACAGTCCAACGCATAATTAAAGATCATTCTAATATTACCAGTCTATTAATATTTAAATATTACCTTAATATAATAAGTATGAACGTGTGTGTAAAAATGTAAATGGGTACACATGCCGAGAGAACTTTGGTGTCGGTTACGGACAAGCCACACGGCACAACTAGTACAACATCCATGGTGTAAATGTATTAACATTTGAGTATTAACATTTGGGTACTCAACGTTTGAATGAACTCGCGCTTTATTATTATAACTACTGTTATTAACGGAATGATTCTATAGACACAAGTCGGTCAACATTTCTAAACCGGAGGATCTGAAAAAAGGATATTTTCCTAGTCACCCAGCTTATATATATATATATATATATATATATATATATATATATATATATATATATCGACGAATAGCTGCATCGGCAATGGACATGATTTCAAAAAAATTAAAATAAAACAATATTTTTGTCTGTAATTTTATAAAAATACATTTTTAAATGCTTCCATAGGAGTAAAAATAAAAATTATTTTTGACCAAATATTCTAGCTATAAGAATTATGAATATATACTTTTTTTTTTCTAATACCACATACGTTTGAAAAGTATTATGTCTAGTATGTTTTTTATTATACTATATTAGTACAATCGAACTTTATTTAAAAAAATAAAAAATAAAAAATAAAAAACGAAAAATAATTCAAACAAATTCTACATGACCAACTAGAATAGAAAATAATGAATTAAAAATAAAAATAAATTCACATCTCTACATTGTCAGGCCTTGGGTAATGTGGTCCCCGGACGTTAACAAAAGAATATAAAATGTTATAGGATGAAAAATCGTATTTGGTTTCTAGAGAAAAAATAATGATGCATTATACATAATTTAAAAGATAGTATAATAGGGACGGCACGGAATAAAATACCAATTGAATTAATATAGCAAACAATAAGTTAAATATTTCAAGTATAATATTCCGAATAGATATCATATGTTTTTCAATTTTTACGAGCAAACTTTCGGACATTTCTGTCGGTTATGTATGTGAGACAACGGTTATATTGTACTTCATAATTTGTTATATATCGTCATTGTATTAAAAACTAATTTATTTTATTTTATTTATTTATTTATTTATTTATTTATTTATTTTTTGTACATATTTTATAACATTACGCTTTGCTGTCTATACGTGTTACGTCATTCAATCGGATTTCAATAAAATGTTGCTATACTCACATCAAGGTTCTACACAGAATACAGGTACTCCAGCGCTTATACTGTTCTCTCTAGTTCAGCCATACTCAACTTGCGACCCGTACAAAAATCATTGAATTGATAAAAAATATAAGTGTTAAATGAATTTATTGAATTAAAAATGAAACAAATTTCGAAGCTATTTTCAAAGAGAAGAGAGAACAAAAAATATACATAGAATTTTGGAATTTAGTGGCAGGAAAATACAAAACTCTGCAAAAAAGTGCCTATTTTTTGATGATAATGTTCGCATCAACATATCTAGGCGTAACTTCATATTCAAAAATGAAATATGCAAAGAATGTGTAAGTACAGAAATCTGCTTACTGGTTAAACATCTTGACGAATTTTAACAGTTAGTAGCACGCAGCAACAAAAAATTTGATATATCCAAAATAGTGAAAAAGCTATCTCAAAACAAAATTCAAATTTTTTTATAATTCATTTTCAAATGTTATACAATATACATAATACATAACTTTTTTTTTGTTTTTTTTTTTTTTTAATTTCCGTTCCATTCATTTCAACTTGCGGTCCGCGTAATATTTTTAAATATTTTATGTGGCCCAAATAAAAAAAAAAAAAGGTTAATTATGGCTGATCTAGGTGGTTAGCCTATTTTTTTTTTAATTTCTAAACTAATTTTTAAACGTCTAACACGTTCTACTGTAAATGATTCCTGGCCATGTTATTGTTTACCTGCGTATTTTCCTAAGGTCTCAAATATATTACTCAAATATAATTGGAACTTTTCGCTGTTCAAGATAAAATCAAGTATGATGTAATTAATTTCTTTCAGTTGATCGACCATAGTTTCTGACATTGAACCGTATTTCGATTGTAACATTTCCCCATGCTGTTTCAATTTTTCCTTGTGTGCCATAGCGCGCAATTCCACATTCCTTATGCGCTCTTTAGTGGCTTTTCCTGCTTCGCCCAGTCCAATGCACTAAAACCACAATTAACAGATAAATGTATACCGTCGACGAGTTTTGTTTTTGAGAACAAAACGTAGAAATATGAATGAGTTGGGAATTTTTTCAAGATGTCAAACGACAAAACAGCGATATAATGTTATGAAAAATCATATGAAAAGGTTTATCCAAATTCATTATTACTTGAATCGATTTTCTATCAAAAATAGGATTTAAACAAAATATGAGATTACTGCTATCGGTTTTGTACGTGCTAAGAGACATGCAATAGTTAAAATTTTGAAGAAATTAGTGTTCTCATGGCGTCTAATAGTGAAAAATCAGAAAATATAATACAAATGAAAGGTACAGGGGAAAAACGGTGTAGTCCATTTTTTTTTTGATTTTGATTTTATGATTTAACTCGATAGCAAATTAGGAGTAATATTGATAGTTGGAATCGATTCAGTGAAAAAATCTTTCAGTCCAATATTTTAAATGTAAAAGATTAGGTATACTGGCGAAGAAAGATTTTAGTCCATCTGGTTATAGGCAAAATAGATTGTAGATTGTAAAATGTACAGAAATGGACTACGACTGTTTTTCCCTTGTACCCTTCAAATGTATTCGTCTAATATGATTTATTAAAAATACATATCTCATATATATATAAACGCTTTTGCAAAGCCGGAGCAGAGTCGTTTTACTGTCCGTGGAATATTAATGAATCTACTATAAATTTATAATATCTACCTAGAATAATTTGTAAAATAAATAAACACTTGGAATTTTTTTTTATGATACTATCTTTTGTATTCTTTTATACTTTGTATTTCCTCTGATATAATATCAAAATGATTTTGTACAACTACTTACAATATGGATAATTATTATGAAAAATAGTTTCTAAAACTAGATATTTATTATGAATAGTATTAATTAATTTAACTACTCTTTTTTTTCAATATAATTTTTTTTATTTATATATCCAATGTGTGTGTTTTTTGTTAACGATTTTGATAAAAAAAATCTTTTAGTTTTCTGGAACTTCCAAATAAGAACATCAAAATATAATGAAATTGAAAATAATAATACACCGTAATTCTCATAAAAATATCGACGAATATTTAATATTTTTTCTTCTTTAAAAGTTTACTGTTAATCATAATTATTTTTATCATACAAATCATAATTTATCATAAAAAATAAATGTTTTTTGAAATTACGTTTTTGAGAAAAACCCCCATCAACAGGTACGTGCTTTCACGTCGTATAATCATAAGTGAATAAAATATATTTTTCATATGAAAACTCACGTTTATGGCAATGACCGCAATGGATATCGTCAAAATCGTTCTTACGTATACCATTATTTATGTGTGGCTGGTCCGCTAAACTATGAATAGTTGTTGTATTTACTGGTAGCTTACTAGCAAGCTGCGAATTTCCAACACTGCGGTGGTTAGCATATCGTATAAAAATAATTGGTGTTGACGATTGTTTTTTGTTTTAATTTTTTTTTTTTTCAGGAAAATAAACGATGTGACATAAAGATACGCATGAATATTTGCTATGTTTGCGATTTTCGAATACAAAAAGACAATTACAATAATTACGTGCATATGTTCGCACATTGATTATAAAGGTAATTTCAGTATCCGTTTATGTGCGCTTTTAAACGGACTGTGAGATTAGTAAGTGCGCTCTTCGTGAAAAACATTTGCATAAAAATAGTAAACAATATGTTGAGGTGACGATAATGACGGCGGGGTATGGGAAATTACACCCATCGGGTGAGGAAGGTCCTTTCAAAAACAATTCGGAACAAACTCGCAATGTAAGTAGCACCTATCTGCTTATGACGAAATAATTTTATTTGCGCGAATACATTGACGATCAAATAGGTACATGATTTTCATATGGAAATTTGAGTTATAAAAAAAAAAAAATTTAATCTATTCCAGATCAATAGCTTTTGTTATAGATTCCAATCGAAGCGAAGAAGTATGTATTGTTCATATACAATCCGTTTTTAAGAGATCTCACTTTCTGCTATAAAAACTCTACCAAGAGTTTCTTGCGTTCCCCCGAATCCATTGAAAAGTTAGTTATAGAAAGCACTTTTCAAAATTTAATTTATTCAGAACTGAATCCTATAGAATGAAATCAATTTCGTCCGATTATCGTTTGGTGAGATAAGTAAATGTAACGTTTTTGTATGATTGGAAATGAAATTGCGAATGCATCGCCCGATCACAACGTTATATTTTATATTAAATAACTTTCTGCAGCTTTTCCCAGTGGAAGGGGATCAGAAAACTTCCATAGTTCCTCGACCAGTCGTAAGAAACGACTAGTGGTGCAAATTAATTAGAAACAAATAAAATTAGATTATAACGATAGTAAAATAAAAAGCCGTAAGGAATGTCGAGGGAAATATAAATGAGATTTGATAAAGAATGACAAATTGTGTTAAGAATATAATTAAAGAGTTTGTTGGTTAAGAGTAGTACACAAGAATGGAAACCTGGTGATAAGATGAGGGTTTTCAGAGAGTAGTTACAAGTACGAAAAATCAATTTAAATTATGACAGAAAAGTATTAAGAGAGACTCTAAGATTGAATAGAGTATAAAAATATAAGTAAAATAGTGAAAAGTACGGTAAAAAAACTGAAGCTTAATAGGTATCATTATATGTTATGTATTATATAGTTATATGAGAAGTTGAGCATACGGGAAGGAGAAAAATACATTTATAAACTGGCTAAGAATAGATAAAATTGACCCATGGAATTTCAAAATATTTGGTGTATAAAAAAAGAGGATAAGAGTATTTTTACAAAAGGCGAAGATCTGAAAAAGAAATGGAAAGAATAATTTGAGAGATTACTGAAAGAAGATTATCCAAAGAAGCTTTAGAGAGTATTTCATGGAATGAAGGATTGATTGGTATAGTTAATGAGGATAAACTTAAGATTGCGGTGAAGGGAATGAAAAAGGAAAAAGCGTTAAGACCTGATGGAGTGCCTGTAGAGGTGTGGACAATTTTAGTAGAAGTGTATGATGTATGTGCTTATCTGTCGCACTAAACTGACCAAACCGGTACGCTAGCAATTCAAAAGCTGTTTCGGGAATATCGATGTTCTGGAACGTAGGAGTTGGTGTGAATCAGGGATCGGCTCCAATCCCATATATGTTGTCTGTTATAAGAAAATTCTGCAACTTAGATTATGACAAACGTATTAGTCACCACACTATACTTCACCGTCATTGGTGTTCTACAATTATATATCTGGTCGTGCCGTTTTCGGTATTAATTATTATACATTGGTGGTATATATCGCACTTGGAAAATCGGTATTTATCTATACAATATCTTCCATATATCTACTTGTCGAGATCATCGGTTAGTTCTTGCACGTAAAATCAATTAAAAGAAACAAGTGAAATCGCTAATTTGTAAATCCATATTTAAGCCCGTAAATTCTTTAAATAATTAAATTTCATTCCGACCATATACCATATGCTACGAACTATGCGTGATATGCATCCAATAATACAGTGTTGATTGATCAGATTTAAATACCATTCATTGGATTCCGTTGCACTGGTATTATGAAAACATTTTGCTAGTAATACGTTAAAATTAAATTATGTGCCCGGATTTCAGACAGTTAACATCATCAAATGTCGGTTCATCTAATATGGCAAATGGTGCGCATAGCTCGAGCACTCGTATAACAATACACCTTATACTACCGATAAACTTCAAATTTAATTACAATTCCCAACGGTATATATTCGTAGTACTTGTACGCGTGGTGAACCCTTTCACAGCACGTGTCGAGCTCGTACCATCAACAATAATATTGTTGTTCACTGAATCGCCTGACCGCAAAAATGGTCGTGATATCGCGTCGCGTCATAATCGTACAGGTTAAAACGACATTAGTAGTCACTCGTCATGCGTCCAAGCGCGAATGGTATCACCGGTATCCGAGCGTCCGTTAGTACGCACTATCAAAAAAATAATAAACCTCGTGTGCGTTTCACTATTCACCGTTGCCAGAGATGTTTTTCTTTTTCGTCTTCGGATCATTTTTTGTTTTGTTATTATTAAAGTTTGATGTGTGCGCGCCATCGCCGTCGCCGCAAATTTTCATCGACGTGTATGCACTCTATTTGCCCCTATCACCACTGTCGCCGTTGTGACAGACTTCATTGCCATCGTCATCACGATCATTGCAATTTATTTGTAAACCACAACATTGTTATGGTTGGTTTTTTAAAATCTTGTTAGGTTTAATTTAACACTTTATACACTTTCGTAAAAATAATATAATTGATGTTAGTATTATGATTAATAAATTATTATATACTTAAAACACAAGAAGATTCGCGTCTTGCAATAAAAAGCTGATCAATATTTTTAGGTCGACACTGATTGGTTTATAACGGACTACATGGAAAAATAATAATATAATCAATGATACGCAGCATACCTGTTAATATACATATGTATTTAATGTGTGTTTTATTTTCTTTATTGTCATTTTACAATAAATTATTTATTAGTTAGTATGACAAATGTATGAATGGGGGTGTGGGGGCAAAGCCCCCACGGGTCACTTTGGTTAACTTAAATCTAGCACCCCCATAAATTTGAGCCAAATTGCGCCTATGGTTAACAGCTGCTGGGTCTGGTCAAATATTACGAAGGCGATTGAAGTAGTCATGGTCGGTACCGTGAGGTGGATTGTTTAACAAATGATCGATCAACGTTATGTCGGATTGCTGGTGACAGCCGATCGACGAACGTTGAACACACGGTGTCGAAAAAAGTTGTCATTGTGGCGCTAGCCGGTGGGTACGTTGTCACCAGTTCCAGCAACAGTCCCCCCCATGTGACCGATGTCTGTAGCGAGCGAAGGGGTTACCGGATCGGTGTTTTCGGGTAGCAGCTGGGTAGAGGGCAGGTGTGATTCACGATAGTCGTGTACTGAATATACGTTCAATATCAAGGGAACGTGTCAGGTTCTTAGAACGGCATTTTACGTCAAACACAAATGAAATTAATGTTATTGATGAAAAATGATTGATTCAAATTGCTTTCCTATAGCGTTTCTTTACTTGTTACGTCACGAAATCGTTATTACATCGTAAAATATAGTACTAAAATAATGTTTATGAACAAAAAAAAAAATCAAAAATCAAAATACTCGAATTTGATTTTCGTTATTGTTCCGTCGTATATCATCTATAAAGATAATAGTACTTCTCATCATGAATTATATTTTGTGATTTTGATTGGTTATATTTTATAATTTTATAATTGATTCAATGTATATTTTCACTATAAACATATGTATATATCAACGGTTCCCAACCAGAGGGGGGATTTAAAGTTTGTTCGGGGGGAATATAGTAATGATAGAATTACAAAAATACTTAACCAGTCATCGGTATCAATGTTAGCGTTTCGCTAACATTGAACTTGTTTTAGAACCACATGTTCAAATAAAAACTGATTGTTAAGGTACGTTTTCCCCGGCGCTTTCCATTACCGCACAAACATGACCCAATACCGCACACAAAAATAGTACGATACCGCACAGATTTATAAAAAGATATAGCCTAATTCCGCACACAACAAATGGTACGATACAGCATACATTTATTAAATAAAAAAATTTGAAAAATTATTACATAGAATTAGATAGTTAAAAATAATTTTTAGTCATAATTTATAGTAGTATAGTAATATAGGAATAAAAATGTAATAATATAAGTATGAATACTATTGTAAAATGAAAATAGTAACTATATAGTCATAATTTGTAGTAGTATAATAATAGTAATACAATTGTAATAATTTATATTTATAAGTTCTAAAATAACGAAAGTTATAGTTGTTAAAATAAATAGAACTATTACCACGATTATTAGTAAAAAGTTTAAACATTGTATTGATTTTATTTTAAATGTCACATAGAATTATTCAAAGATTGATAGACGACTAAAAACGAACTAAACATTTTTACATGTGAATACAATCTTTTACAGTAAAGCTTAGTACTCTCGTTATAGATAATTGTCGATAATCGACGATAATCGTCCAAAATATACGTGTGCGGTTTTGTCCCATGCAAATTTTGCGCGTTTGTGCGGTAACGGGCAACGCCCGTTTTCCCTGCAGCGTCAGACGCATTGTTATTAGATACATGCTTTTTATATGTGACTGTTTTCCTACTTGCGTTTAACGCAGCGCGTCGGTATATGTCGCAGTGCGTCCGGACGCACTACTAGTCTGGACTAGTACTTCGTTGAAACGTCTTGCGTCAACATAAAAAATGTCCAAACAATTTGTATTTTCCTCAACTGACGATAACATTTTAATTTAATTTGTGCAACAAAACCGGGAAATTTTTGATAGTGCTCACCCTAAGCACAAACATTTGCATCACAAAAAAACTATCTGGAAAACTATTTCAGAAAAATATTGATTATTATTTATTGAATATTATTGACTAAAATATTTACTTTAAAGTTAATGCTAATTTTTCGTCGGCGGATATTAGTTCAGGTACTCGCATATTTGGTTCCTTTGTAAAATCTTTTTTGACCAATGATAAATTAAAATAAAATTGTTCTTTATTTACATGGAATAATTCTCGAAATTTAGTATTATTATTAAAAAGATGTTCATCGATTAATTGTTTAAAAAATCCCCCGGTTTTCCTCGTAGATACTATACTGTTGAATTAATTTCTCTGTTCGAGAATCATTCTTAAAAGTAATTCATCATCAAAATCTTCTTCTCGGAGTATCTCACAAATTATATTATTGTTGTTCAAAACAACCAAATAAAATTTCATATACCTCAAATCGAAATATTATTATAAAATAACAAGAATTAAAATATGAAGACATCTATTTGTGAATCTTATGAAACGGTTTTTCCGCAGTACCGATTTTGTTAACGTTTCGCTCACAGGATAGTAACGACGTCTTGATGGTTTTAATTTTAATTTTTTTTTTTACAATATGGATAATAATTATGAAAACGTATTCGTATAATTAAGTGAGGCTGAGAACGATCACATATTTAGTGATGTCGATGATACTAATGCTGATTTTGACTTTTGTATTCCAAATAATATGGAAAGTATATATATAAGTATATATGTTATGAACATACTACCCATACTTGTCCAACATACAATATCGCGAAAGAAGTCGGAAGTATCAAATTAAGAGTTATAATTTGTTAAATGTTTATTATTTTAACATGTTTTGTTATAAAATAGTATCTCATATCCTATTAAAAATCCTACCTTTTATATGTCTCAAACTGTGTGTTATAATTTGTTATCTCTGAGTATGATCATAGTATATTTTTATACATATAGATAGATAACGGTTATAATATAGTATACATTCAGTTTAGATTATTATTGTTTAATTTAATTGTTTTTATCGAGATTTTTCTAACAATTCAAGTATTCGATCAAATGATATTTAGTGAAGGGCATTTGGATACACAATATTTTACACTCTTCCTTCTGGTGCTTACACAAATGAATCGGAAGGATTACCGACGCGTGAGCATGCACATACAGCTGTCCATACGAGAATCATAGATTTTCCAAATTCAGTCCAGTAGCGATTGTTCTTGTGCTTTTTTGATGGCATTCCAAAGGCGAGTTTCACCGGAAACTGCAAACGTTTGAATTCGAAATGCACATCTGTTGGAATCATTGGGATGCTTGGTAGCAGAACAAATTCACCTTAAAACTCTCCGTTTAAAACTGTAGCTTTGGTAATGTTGTTCATCAACTTTTTTACTGAAAGCCTGGTACCGTTGCAAGGTCTTGGTGGATTGATATTTCGTAGAAGAATGATGGGCACGCCGAATTTCAACTTCGTCTTGATCCATTATGATACCAATGGACTGGTACGTTGTCTTGTCACCTGGAATTTCGTTTAAAACGGTGATATTGATTGTATTTACATCATAGTTTTTGGCTTCCAATATAGCCCGTGCACTGAGCCACTGACGATTTCTGTAATTTTGTGGTAGTTTTGGGAAAACTTTGTTAATTAACTCATTAGTTGTTGCTGTTATTTTACAGAAATTTGTTGGCAATATAATGCATTGTGTTGATTCATCGATGGCTACATACAAACTTTTAATACTATATATACACACGTGCCATTGAAACAAATAAAAAAATAATAATAACAAGTTCAGGGATAATAATTTCTGTCGCACTAATTATTATTATTATTAAAATTAACAGCAACGATCTATAAACAAAAATTTCCATTGTATATCTATCTCAAAATATCTGTCAAAATGTCATTCACCTAACATTTTTTAACTTAGCCTATCTTTTTCCCATAAATCTAATAAATCTTTGTACCAAATTTCGTCACATTTGGCTCAACTGTTTAAGAATGCATAAAGGACATACAAACAGACATAAATTAATCTATATATATATATATATATATATATATTAATATTTAGATTTGCATCCTAACAAAAATATTTGTATTTACATTTTTGTATAAGAAATTTGAACAATAATTAGAATATAACTAGAGAAACATATTCATCTTTATTCCGCTATTCTCAGTTCATTAAATAATTCATGATCCTGAAAAAACCCATAATTTTATCGTAATAGAAAGCATTGCGATACCGATGACGGATGAATTCGGATATTTAATGATTAAATGATTAATATTTAGTATAGTTCTTCTTCTTCTTCTTCTTCTACTTCGCCTTCCTCCCAACTATTTGGGGTCGGCCTCCCTTGTCCTTCTCCTATTAATATTTAGTATAGTTATAAGTAAAATTGTCGTAAGATGTAAAACCTAATATCCGTGTTGAATTTCTATATTATAATTATTATTGTTGTCAATATTAATAAAAAAATAACCAGTGTCGAATAATATAACGTAGTAATCTCCAAGTTCAACGATAACGTCAACGCCATCTTACGACTAAACATCAAAACTAATAAACATGCTTATTATTTTTCGTTTATTTTTTTCACGTAGGGACAGCCCCGTTTAAAAAAGGAAGCCATCAAATAATCAGAATCCCTACGCATTAAGATAACATAAGCCAAAAAGCTAAATTTTAGCTAATCGAAAATCCTCGATCTGTTACAATTTTAACGATGAACCTGTAGCTGTATAAAAGATAAATAAACTAACATCATACCGTAATAATATGATTAAAGAAATTATATACGATTATATTTTTGAACGAAACATTATGATTTACAAGGATAAAATATTTTTATACTTAATTTGAAATTTTTATATTTGATATTAATACGATTTAATTTTAATGCGAAAATTCAAAACATAATTTATTATACAGAATTACATTGTTTAATTATTAGACAACAGCATAACTTTAATTATTATATTAGTTGGTAAATAGCATAATTCTATACATAATTTGTTTACCATTGCAAATTAATTATTTCGTACAGTTCAAATTGCGAATGTATGACGTACGTAATGACTGTTCTGCACTCCATATAATGCCAATTTACTGAAAAAACATAATTAGCTGATGAATGTTAAATGTTTAAATTAAGTTTTAAACCGTGCATATTTAAAACATAATTGTGGAATCGTTATAACATAATTATGATACCGGAATTGATAGGATTATTTTTGGAAATAGAGTACATAAAAATTCGCCAACAATTCTGAAAGCTAAATGTCATGAGAATGAAAACTCCGATTAGAGTCCTGGTTATCCAGCTATTAAATAACTACAGTGCGCACATTATATTTAAAACCCAATGCACTATATTAATATTTGTGATTGTTTAGAAAAGTAATTTTTACAGGTTAGAGTTTCACATGGGGACTATATAATAAAAATTGAATAATCAATCAGACGAAGATAAATCAGAGCTAAAAATCAATTACAGCCGAATCCACTTAATGAGGACGAATAGGCAGAGTCTCGATCAAATGAATTCATTTTAAGCAATATAATATCGTTTATTGGAGATATATAATAATCGATTTATAGGTATAAATACTACTTTATAGTTTCTTATCGAAACTGTATATATCTAATTTCTGTCTCTATCAAATTTTATATGATAACCTTATACTTAAATAATAATAATTACCTATGCATTTTACTTTTGTTAGTAATTTCTTTATCTCCTAAAACCACTTATTCCGTGATGATAATTGAGTCGACTAGTCCGCGTATAGAATTTGTCAATAAGCAAAGTTTTAATAAATTACAACGAATAGAAAAGAATGATTTTCTTCAGCCCGATAAAAAACCGAATTAAGTATGTATTTTTTTTTATGCAAAAAAAATATAAAAAATATTAGGTTTATCAATTAATTTACAATAAATTTGTAAATACAATATAATTAAAGATATCTTAATATGTTTTAAAAATAATTATTTTAAACAAAATACAAATGAAGTATATATGTTTCTTATAACTAATTTATAATAACACAATTTAATAGTTTTTTAATTTTTTATTTTTAAATCGTTTTATTAAGACAGTCGGGTAATGGAGACAGATAGATCACCATTGTGTGTGTTCCCATTAAGCGGATTCAATTGTATTAAATTTGATTTGTATCACTGTGGCTTGATAAACATTGTACCATTTGAAGTGAGATTTTCATTTATTGCATGCGACGCAGCTTTAAACAGTAATTATAAACACCCACTTGCGAAACCGATGATAAATTTACTGAGCAGTAAGCTTCTCATCAGTACCCTTCGAAATTAGTTAGGTTATTGACTACATTTATTGACCTTTTGAGTGTTGTTCGCTTTTATCACGAAACGGACGTTTGTACATCTACTCGCACAATCCGATCTAGCGGATTTCGTCAGCCGTTAACCCTCCCCCCACCGATAGTACTTTTCCCGTTAAATGTAGCCGATCAGCTGCACTTGTTCATATAATGCGACGAACCCACTAGCGAGAGCTATACTTGAACCGTACAGGACACCAAAAAAATCAAAAAGTAATTAAAAATATTTAAAAATCGCGTACCGAGATGCGCACCGAGTATGTCGAATTAAGAAATCAATGTTCAAACGTTAAATGACGCGTTTCCTTACTGCAACAACGATTTAGTTGTACGAGTGCACTGCGCATCCATACACGAAATATCAAGATCCACTTGTGCGGACGGTGTTTCCGCTGTTAAAAGTATTGGTCAGGTTAACTAATACGTTTTTCATTGCTACCATACTCTCCCACAGATACTTAATAGGCTCAGTAACGATCCATTTCAATGATTTTAGGAAAACACAACAGTCACCAATTTTGGATGAATCTTGTACTGCAGTAGTCTGTTGTTTGTCCTCACATTCAACCTTAAAAAAAAAAAGACAATTGAATGAATAATATGCTCGAAAGTCATGTTATAAGATCAATAGGTAGCAAGATTTATATCGAATAATCTGGTAATGGTTATTACAATGAAACTATTATTTGTAATTTAGTGATAAATTTCGATATGTCACTGTTTATAAGAATACATGAAATGCTAGTTTTTTTAATTTTTTATTTTTATTGAAAATAGAAAAAAAGACAATCTATACACATAGTTTGTACAATGAGTCATTGCGATAACAATAATATATAATATGAAACATAACATGAGTTACATGATAGGAGATGTACCAACTGGTAACACCCCTTATAAAGTTTCTTAGAATCAATAACTTATCTAGGTACAGAACGGATGATTGTATAGTTCTATGTTTGTTTAAAATATCAGAGTAATAGGTCGCGATTCCAGATTTTCTTCGGTCTGCGTGGAGGCTGGTTGGAGATAAGATTTGAGGAAATTTTTTGAATTTAGAGGTTAATATTCGATGACTATTGTATGAAGTAAGATTTATAATGACCAATCGAAAGTACATTTACTGTTTCTATTTGTAAGTTGTTAGGTAAAGATTGATTCGTTATATATCAGGGAGCACCAGTGATGATACGAACAGTTATACCTATATTTTGAAATGACTGAATGGGGTGACGTTAGGACGTCAGACAACAAACTTAAACGCTGAACGAAATGAAATATTTGGTGTTTTTTAGTTAACACCGTGAACTAGCTCAAACATATTTGTATATCGTATGCACGAAAATAATAATTACGGTCGCGGATTGTTTTGCTGCGCTCGTGTTGGTACTGCCTGCACTAGTTTGGATCGCATCGGAAGTGGTTTTTTCAGTGTCTGGACAGGTTATGAACTGTAAACAAATACACAACACGATAAAAATGACTAAAACGTACGTGTTGTGAGATAATGAAGCCGGAAAAAAGTGGAAAAAAACGAACAAAAGAATCGCTATTTTTGTCTTGTGCGCCACGGTACGAGTTTCTCGTGAAACGTACGCACTACATTTATCCGCAAATAATTACTCGTACCGTCCTGCGGTCGTAATTCAAATAAGCAGTAAGTAGTGTCGGTCCGAAGAAACGCTGGCAGTAGTTATTTGACACTACGAATTCAGCCGTTATAAACGGAATGGTCGCGGTGGCACCGCGATCGATTGGTTTTGTACAAAGAACGGATCCGATTCACGTAGATCTACCGAATCTAACGTGTTTCGACATGCGTACACAGACGATAAGTTATTAATATTATTATTGTAATAACGTTGTTGCAATCTTAACCGCTCGGTTTTCGCAACATTTCGAAGGACAAAATAGGAAACATGCACTCGCACAAGGAATGTGTTGTTCATATTACTCCACGAGAGAAAAGATAGAGCGGATTACTTGATCACGAGAACCGGACAGTCGTGTTTATTTGATCGAGTCGGGACGCGCGGCACAAAACGATCTTACCGAAGAACGGAAGATGTTGTGTACAACAACATACGCGTGCACAAGTTAAAATATTGCCTCTCCCAAAAATGCGCGAAGCTCACGTTTACAAACTAGTAACTCACCCGAACCGAAGAAAATAGAACCACAATGATCGTTAACAAATACATCTTCCACGTGAAAATCATTCCGACGACAAGCCACCGTCGACGCGTGTGGAACGACAATAACGTTACGCGATACGCTCGACGGCCGCTCTCCGACGACAACACAAAAGAAAGGAAAATGAGAACAGTTTTTTTTCGAACATCATAAAACGCACACAACTTTTATGGTGCAACTGTGCCGCACACAAGTGTCATACGAAAGCATGAAAACACATGAACAAATGACGCGATAATTGTCGGTACTGCTGGTGACATTTTATTTTATGCTCAATTTTTTTGTGTGGAAAAAAAAAAATGAAACAAAAACAATTTCAATTATACTGATCAATGCAGACCTAGCGTACGGGCGGGGTGGAGGCCCGTACCGAAATTGTCGACGTTCGTTTGTCAAAAAAAGTTCAATGTCTTCCGTCAGCCATCCTGCAGCACATTATCACTACGTGCTGTGGCAACGACGCAGAGATATGTACAATCAATGAATTGACATTATACACGTCTGTGACGCACCGTTATTGTTTTTTTGTTGATAAGAATGCGCACAACTCCCAACACATCGTGTATTGGTGTGTTTACACCGCATCACGGAGGGCCAGGGTATAACAATAATTGATCAAACCAAGGTTTTTACAAGTACATCTTTCCTATGAATGTGTGGTGGTTTTATGTTTGCCAGTGCTGGTAGGAATTGCCGAGGTGTAAATTTAACTGTCCCACTTATAACTCTTATTACGCTATTGAGCTGAGTGTCTATTTTGTTTATATGTGTGCTGTTATACCGAACTTAAGACCCATACTCAAATGTAATATAAACTAGGCTCGATGCTGCTACCCGTATGGTCTTAGCATCTGTGTCTCAGCCTATTCCAGCAAGCGTTTGTACCAGGTTAATTCGGGACCGGATCTTTTTATTACTGAGGTTACTCAAATGTTCATTAAATTTGAGAGAACGGGCAAGTGTTATACCCAAATATTTAGGGAAAGAATTTTCTTTTACACTTATTCCATCAAATTCAACCTCAAATTTGTCATAAGCTTATCTATTTTTGAGGTGAAATGCACAAATCTCTGTTTTCCTAGGGTTTGGCTTTAGGCGCCAATTACGGAAATATGTGTTCGTTAAATCTAGGTCTTTGGTTAAGATTGCATTGCCATCTTTTAAATCTTTACACTGAAATGCTATTGCTATGTCATCCGCAAATTGGAATCTAAGCCCTTCTGTCATTGGGATATCGTACTTGTACAGATTGAACAATGTTGGGGCTAGGACTGATCCTTGAGGCAGTCCATTATTTATTGTCCTTCGTCTGCTCCCATTACTATCCAGGTAAAGTTGAAAACCCCGATTTGCAAGGATTCCTTTCTTGAACACCACTGAATTCTTAAAATTGATAACCTTACTAAACTTATACAGTAGTCCATGTCTCCAGACCGTGTCATAAGTAGCGGAGAGGTCAATGAAGGCTACGCTAGTTTTTAATCAGTATATTATATTATAATATAATTTTATTAATTAGTTATCTGTTTATTTCATCCAATCCACGTGGATAGTGGCGGCTCAAGAGTTTATAACGAGGAAGTTTACATTTAAAAAAAATTATACTTTTATTTTTTAAATTTAAATTTAAAAAAACTATGAATAAATAAAACACGACCCGTAGAGACGATTGAAAAGTTATTTATATAGTATATAAAGATTTTATGAGTTGTTTTGTTGCTAAAAGTTGTTAATTGTGTAAGTCTTGAGAACAACCTATGCTTTAAATTACTTTGTTGAATTAATTATTTTAACGCTATATGTGGTTCTTATATTCATTTTTTTTTTATCCATATGGAAATTTCGGCAAAAATGTTTTTGAATTATAAGTAGGTACATATTCAACTTGAAATAGGAACTGAGTATTAACAAAAATGAGAAAAGTTGTTTAAAATATCGTATATCTTGTACCGTATCATGATTTATGCACAGAATATATATAATATTTCATATATTCTATGATTTAGATAACAGCATCATCGGTACAAATCGAAAAAACAATGATTTTTCTTTTAACAAATAAGAAACAATTTAATTATATCACTTTACATAAATGAAAATATATTTTATAGTAAAACATATTCTAATCTGTGTTATTTATTAATGTTTTATTGGTCTTCACTTGTTTTTGATGAAGAAGAGATATTCGAAAGAGTGCTTCCAACTGAACTCCATATACATTTTATGGGCGAAAATAAAATTTTCAAGGATTTCTTAATAGTACCACTAACTCCGTTGGACGTTTGTGAATCTTGCTTTATTTTTTGTAGATCTTTTTCAACATTCTATTGAAGATAAAATAAAAACATAGTAAACAAACATTTTAATTTTATACTACGGTACTGCTCACAGATGGAAATATGAAATTGAAAGAAACCATTTATTATTAATAGGTAATTTGTAAAATCTACTTAAATTCCACACAACATATTTTTTTTAAATATTTTAATTTCAAGTGTAAAAAAATTATAATTTAATTGCAGTTGAATAAACGCATAAGTACTTTATGTATTATTTAATTAACGAAATGTATTGTCAATAATTTAATAAATTATTGCTCAATATCTAAGTTTGCACCATTATAGTGATCAATCATTTCAGAAATTACATATTGGCAAACTTGTATTTTACCATATTTCTGAAATAGCTGAAATGTTAATTTTTTTGAATTAAAAATTATTATATAGATGATCACGTAATGAAAATTATGAAAATAACCTTAAAAATATTTTTACAAGTAATGATTTGAAGTATTTGAATTTTAATATTTCTAATCATCCGTAATATAATTATTTGTTTAATTTTAACAATTTTACGCATATTAAATATTCTGAACTACATTTTATGTATTAAAACGATGTATATATGTCTTCGTATTTCATTCGATTGTTCTACTTTGTTTCCTCGATTACACGGTGCAAGTCAACCAAATGATATTGAAACCCAGACGTTTACTAATACTGAACCATAAATTATTATCTGCCACATCAGCTATAGTAAAGTAATGGAAAAAAATTTAAATGTTGATTGTTTGTAAAATCTACCTCTGAAGTTGATCTTTCCACAGTGGTAAATTTCTTCACTACGGGTTTGGCCGCAAACGTTGTCACTTCTTCGGTCGATTCGTCACTCTTTTCGCTGTTGGTGAACTATGGTTTTGATAAAAACAATTAATTTAATTTATCTACTATTCTGTAACAAATTATTGAGGTACTTGAACTAATGTCAGATTTTCCATTCATAGAGAAAATCGAGCTGCAAAACAATCAAACAATACTAGCATTCGTTTTCGGAATATTATTCGATTTTACGTCCATGAACAAGATATAAGACAGTATACTCTTAGGAGTATCGATAGCCTTTTTATTTAATAAGTAACAATAATTGTAACAATAATTAGTTGGTTTTTAAATATTGTATTTTGATTTCTAATTGATGTACGAATATTTCAAAAAATATGCGACAGTTGAAGCCTAACTATTTGTACAACAAGAGTAACGATACGAAATGAATGGCTTAGATGAGCAACAGTGTTCCACAAGTCCCATCGCTTGCGATAATGAATTTATTTCATTTTTAATTTAAATTGAAATTGTATACTTAAAATAAGCAGAATATGCAGAAAAAAGCTCGTCTCAACCGGCAAGTAAAATTGTTACATTAGAATAGTATCTATCATTATAATTCTTTAATAATTAAACGAGTTATCTACTGTAAACCACAAAGGAAAGATGAAAAATTAATATATTTTAACATAAAATCACTTGTTCTATGATTATTAATTGCTGTAACGAATAGTGAACTTTAGCATAATTACATTCGAGTGAACGCTCATACATGTCATTTTAACCGCATTCAGTTTAATCAAGTTTGTTCAGTACCAATTCGTCGTATACTTCGGAATAAAAAATATACTCACTTTGGCAAAGGCAATGACCAAAACCATTGATATCAACAAAGTTTTTGTGAAAATCATTTTGACCTTATTCTTTTTGATTTTGCTAATTAAACTGTACTCATATAAATTGTATTATTGACTGACGGCAGACAAATGAAAAGTCGTAATGCTCAGTCTACCATTACGCATTTAATATTATTCTCTTTTTTATTATTTTCACACGAAACATAATTATGCACAAGTGGCAATTAATCACACATTTTTCATGAAAAACTGTTGGTAAATTATTTTACCAATTTCATTACAAGTACAATTATTTACGAAGAAAACAACAACATTCAAAACTATAGGAAAATAATTATTATTTATTTTACTAGAAACATACAGCTAAACGGTTCAAAGTGCCAACAGTTAGCCTGAAAAATATATGTGTAATAACATGCCGATTATTCGCAATAATGTAATTTATTTTCTAAACAATACGTTTGTTTTGGATTTCATACAGATGACTAAGTAGGCATCAACCATCGGGCGTAGGATGTAAACTAAAAAAAAAAAAGTTGAATATTAGTTACATTGCTCGTGTTACATTTAGTGTTGAGACTTATCTAATTAAATTTATCTAGGTAATTATATAGATGAAAGTTTTATTATTTATTATCTTATCTAGATATTGTTTATACTTATGTATTTATTTAATATTATGCTATATACATTTTTAAATTGAATATGTATTAATGTAAATTTAATATATATATTTTCAAAATCAAAAACAAAAACTATATTAATGTAATGTACCAGAAGGTATAGAGAACAAATTTAAAGCAATCATTAAGTATAAAATATATCTAGATAGTCAGTAGGATAGTCAACTATGGTTGACTGTTGTATTATTTCCATTTATTTATTTAACTTCCTGCAAGTCATTAGTTATTAATCAATTCTAATCAATTGTTGTCTATAAGCAGTTATATATAATGTCGTTTTTTTATTTTACTAATTAGTAGCTAATAGGTACATATTAAGCATATTTATTGCATTTGAATAAAAACATTATAAAATTAATGGTGTAAGTAGTATGTGCACCAACATTTTTGATTCTTTAAAGGAGAAGATTAATTGTATAAAAAAATGTTACATGGAGCCCTCACTTCAAAATCAAACGCAAACAACTAAATAGCCGTCTACATATCCTTAGGTAGTCTCTCCTGAAATCTGATATGTACATCTCTAACCGTATTCTACTCTGCAAATCCCTACTGCAACCTATCTGGTCATACGGAATCGCTCTCTGGGGTACCTTTAAATTATCGAACCATACAATCATTCCAAAACATGGTTGCTAAAGCCCCATGGTACGTCACAAATGGTGCTCCACACAAATACCTTAAGATCCCCACCATAAAACAGTCATCTATAACATACTATCTATCTACACCTATACTACATTATGGAACACCACTCAAACACCCTTCATCGTTCATTTTCATATCAATGTACTTCCGGACAATCTAGCCACACGCTTGATACATAAATGATCCAGAGATCTCCTCAAAGCACATCACACTCAACGCATTTATTATAGTCTCTCTCTCTAAAATAACCATTCTAGTAGAGAATTTATATTATGAAACTACTATTCTTGTATTTTTCTCACCGCCTAAATTCATATAGGTACTCACATTTACTTACTGTACCATTATTTGTATAGAATATAGATTTTCATAAAATAAACGATAAAAAAAGTTTATTGATAAATCGTTATAATCGTCGTTCTAGTGACGTCTTTAGGATTGCCGAGGAGTCCGGCCTTCTCCTAAGTTTGTATAGTATACAGACAAGGATAAATATTATATAGTATTAATTTAGTGGTCCCCTATAAGGAGATTTCTGGTTATGCACTTATGCC
The DNA here is from genome assembly GCA_034509805.1 of Sipha maydis. NCBI lineage: Eukaryota > Metazoa > Arthropoda > Insecta > Hemiptera > Aphididae > Sipha > Sipha maydis. Next base: position 39,215 of record JASXSY010002502.1, on the reverse strand, counting down.
ATTGCATATTAAATGCCAATTATAAAAAAGTACCAAAAATATTTTCCGTATATTTTTTTATCCAGATAAATCACATTTATCTATTATCTTTATCTAGTTACTTAGGAATTTTTATCTTTTATCTTTATCTGATGATATTTTAGTTATCTATTCCCAACACTGATTACAATTATGTATTCGATGAAGGTGTGACATGTTTGAGCCAACGTGTAGGTTGAGTAGAGCGAGTGAGATAAGCAGCGGCGAGGCGAAAATTTTTCAAATCCAATGCAATGTACATATACTGACCCATTTCCAGTTTTGAGCCTTATCTAGATACATTTATCTAAATAAAAAACTAATTATCTATTATTTTATCTAGAAAAACGTTATCTATTAATCTACCTAAGATGAAAATTTTAGTTATCTACTGTTTATTTATCTAGATATTTTAAATTCTGGGTGAAATGAGGAATGTATTAGTTTTACCATGAAGCGGGTCTTTTTTCTTTATTTTGATTTTTGTTTTTTGTGACACATCATAATGATTTTATTTAGTAAAAATGATCCGTTCAACAATTTTTCAGGGTGGTTTTGATGGAAAATTTTGTCTAGTTGATACTTTTGGAGGTCATTTTTTAATTTTCTCAATAATTGTGGAAAAATGACGGAAAATTGCAAAAAAAAACCGGCAGCATTTTCGAGGACGAAAATTTCAATTTTGATTTTTTATTGTAATTCAAAAATTATGAAATGATCACCAAATATTTAATAGCTACTTTTTATTGATAAAAAATAAAAATTCAAATAGTTTTGGATATTTTTATGCTATTTATAGACATTTGAAACTATAGGGTTTCCGTATTTTTTTTCGTAAAATGACCATAACAAATATTGTCTAAGAGAAAATTTTTGAAATATATGCAAATTGCAATATAAAATCAGTTAATATTTTTTAAACAGTATCTATTTTTTTTTATCTAAATGAATTATGATTATCTTTCATCTATTAAAAAGATAATTTTATTTTAACTTATTTTTATCTTTATATAAATAGATTTTTAGTATATTATCTCTATCTTTATATAGATAAAAAAATATTTATCTGTTCTAACACTGCCCATTTCTCATGGGTAGTTCTTGAGGTGCCCGATGAAAGAGATTTAATTATTTTTCGTACACCCAACATGTTTGTTCCACAGTGGTTGTTAAATGATTTACACGTTAATAAATTACACATTAACTAATCAAGGAAATTATTGTACATGCCCACGTAATAGTACACCTCCCTCCTAGGGCTTCCTAAATGGAAACGTCGTTCGCCACTAATAATAATTCCTGTAAAAATAGTAACGTAGGTACACTTGTTTTAATAACAATAGTTATTATTAGATGGTCAGATTGGCTTGATATCATCATCATTGAGTAATCGTGTTCACTTTTTGAGTACAATAGTATAATAGTTCGCAACAACTGATTTCAAATGTTTCGCTTTTGGATCTCATTCAAAGTGCAATGCATAACTAATAGGTCAAACGAATTCCAACAGTAACCACGTTAATAGTTGGTTGTCATCAGTTCGATTCGAGAATCAAATGTTCGGACACAATATAATCGTAATTACAGTCAATGTTACCTCGGAATCAGATGAACTGCACATTGTAATTGGTCGTAAAATGTTGACGATAAAACATCGTATATCAGAATCGTTTGTTCGCACACATAACATTATATGATATACATCTAGCATTTGGAAAAAAAATGGCCAATATCACTATCTTATGGTCATGTTTTCTTAAAACTTTACGGCTATAAAAGGTATACGACATTTTATACACGATGAACCGCACAACTGGTTTTCGTCAGAAATTAATATTGACCGTTTTGACCCGATCTCCATAAATATATATTTATTTATTTAATAATTCAATATACGAACGATATTCCTATTACAGTTAAAAAAATGTATACAGAGATTAATCAAAAATAAAATAAAAATAAAAAAAATATAGTTGAAAAAACAATATACAATATTATTACATGGACTTACTGTTTAAATGAATATAATAAGAAATATCATAAAGTATGCTATAGGTATATAATAAAGATAAAAGAGAGGTTATATAAAATCAAATGGATACGTGTAATCAGCTACCATCAGGAGGTTTGCAGGGGAATTTAAAATATAAATTTTATTTGAAAATAGTGTAAAATTATTTCAGAACTCTGGTATTAAGGTTATTTATTTTTAAATTAATCAATGATAACAAATCTGGACAATCAATATGGCCTAATAAAAAATTATGAAGAAATATAGAGAGTAAAAGCATTCTCCGTTCATTGAATGGTAAGAGATTTAGATAATGTAATATATTATATGTACCTACTTGCGAATTATTTTCGTAAGATACCAACCATGAATGAGTATTTGCTGGACGCATAACAACGTGCACTATACGACATTAAAAATTCGCATTGGCAGGTGTCCGACTGAATCGTAGATGATAAGAAAACGAATATCAAGTTCATATCGACCAGAAGACGATCGGTGTAGGTAGTTGTTTCAATGCTTTACGGTAAAATGGTATCGTCACACGGCAGCCATGCGGTGCTTCGTGTGCGAAAGATAACTCTACGTCGCCTCCATGTTCTTTAACGGTAACATCGGTCCCGTACAGGTTTTTGACGCGTAAAGGTGGCACGTTTGTCTGTTCGTCATGAACACGTTGGATCGAACGGTCGTTAAGCTCACTATCGAACCGGTCCGGATTATTATTTAAACATACAATTGACCACAGGATAAAAATGTAAAAAAACAATTCAATTCGAAAACACTCATGCACGGCGTTTACGGGTCTCGAATCCTAGTATTATGGTATTATGATGGGTAGGCAAATTATATAATACACTAGAACGAAAAATAACACATCGCGTAATGCGTGTTAGGGTCAAAAAAAAAAACCGAAAACAACGTCAAACATTTCTTTCAAATAATCCTAACCTAGCTTCAACTGCACTGCAGAATCATGCTAATAAAATCGATGAATGGGCCAAAAAATGGAAAATTAAAATAAATACAGACAAATCTGTGCAAGTTACTTTCACGCTAAAAAAATCTCTCCGTCAGTGCCCTCAATTAATCATGAATAACGTCTCCATCTCTGTCCAAACCGAAATAAAGTTCTTAGGCATAACACTTGATAAAAGACTGACTTGGGGCCCCCACCTAAAAGAAAAAAGAAAAGCAGCAAATAATAGACTTCATCTCCTCAGACCCTTCCTCAACTTCAAAATACCACTCTAAAACAAACTAATTATATATAAGACAATCATAAGACTAGTCTGGTTTTATGGAATAGCAATGTGGGGTTCAGCCATGCCCTCGAACATTAGGCCAATTCAGGCTTTTCAATCATTTGCGCAAAGGTTAGTAGCCAAAGCTCCCTGGTACGTTTCAAACTTTTCCTTACACAATGAACTAAAAATATCAAATATCATTGAACTAGCTAAAAAAAATGTACAAACATTTTCACCAAAATCTAGGCATGCATAATAATACTCTAATATCACACATGTCCACCTTCACCCTCCCAAAAACCCCATCATGTAGACGTAAACATAAATGGTGTAGAGACTTATTAAATTAGTAAAGGAGGTGTTACCATTGAGTTTCTTCCTCAACACGATATTCATTTACTTTATTCTATGTAAATACATCAAATTTGCTTATTGTAGTTATTGTATACAGATTTTAAATTGTCTTTCTTAAAAAGAAAAAAAAAAAAAAAAAAAAATAATAATAATACCGTCACGGTAAATTATATTATTTTATGAACAACAAATCGCTACACTACAGATGTGTTATATTTTATAACATTTACGTTGTGCTTGATTTATTCGAAGAACGATTCCTGAAGGCTGCAAATGACTGCTTGAATCTTAACACTTTATTCCATAAAAATCCTAAGCCTCTGCGAGCAAGTAAGACGGGCCTGGCGAGTTTGTTTTTCAAACCAGCCACCCTTGAATTCTGTTTTGGACCATTTTCTTTTGACGAAAACCCGGCTTCCTATATATCATGCACCATAAAATAACGTCATATATATTAAATATTCCAAAACGTATGTTTCATTTGTTTAACATTAAACTAAACAATGGCTATTCAAAAGAAATCAATAATAATAAATATAAAATATGTTCACTCAATGATGGATGACAAGGTTGTGAATTTGCAAAATAAAATATCGTGGTCGTAAAAGTATTAATTTGCAATAAATTAAATTACTGTACTTATGGTATTTTACTTATGAAATTGGACAGTTGCAGTTCGAAAATTCTTTATAATTATGGGTAAAATGTATGTAATTTACTGATATTTGAAGTCGTTTTAGTATAATAAAACTTAAAATTCATAATTTTAAATAATACTTATATCTATACGTATAAAGAAATACATATATTTATTAATATTTTTTATCGATGAAATATGGATGGAAATGTTATAGTCAAAATCATTGTTTTACATGAATTGAGATATGTGCGTCTTCAGTAGTTTTTGCAATCCCTGAGATTACACTTAAATCACGTTTCTGTGTTTTCCCTATGTAATCATAATAAAAATATAGTTAAAAAATGTATAGTTTAATCAATGAAATAACGTTGAAGTTTTATATGTCTCATACATGATTTGTTTACAACACTTTATTACATGTTTTATCCGCTCATCATTATTGTAATTATTTCTAAAGAATAATATAACCATTTGGTTTTTTTATACTTATTATTTAAATAACATATTTTTACCTAATCTTTATACCTGTATACTTATGTATCATTGTCTGTTATTGTTATTTACCGAAAATCATGCTATAAATTAATCTTTATTTATTTAATTTATCCATAAGATATTGCATACATATTTATATAAATATAGTATAGCATGACAAATAACAGATTAAAAATGAATATATTATTATTTAGATGAAGAAATATCGATTATGATGCAGTATATATTGAGTGGGATAACGGGGAAAAAACGATAACTGAAGAGATTTAGAAGAAAGTTTGAAACAAGTTTTTCGCGAGGATGAGCAAGATAAAATCAGACGCAAAAAATGTGACGCGCGTCTCATATGATTTAATGAGTGGAGAATGTGCAGAAAGGATAAACATTGAGCTAAAAGAAAAAATGAATGAGGAGGAAGAAGATTATGAACAAAGCGAAGATGCGAGAAACAAATAATTGTGGATCGAGATGAATCCAGATTTCGAAATCAAAGAAAATGAAGGATGAATGTGGATGGATCTATGGCAAAAGGTGAAATTAAGGAGCAAAGAAAACAAAAATTTGGTCCAGACTTCAATCTGATATATACAGATATTATTAATGGGAATGTAACGATTATGTTTTTGGTGGATGTAGCAATCCAGTTCACTGTTTTATTAGCTAAGACACCTACGTGGTTTGAAATCCAAGAGGTATTCAAAGATTTTATAAGATATAAAAATTTGATGTGTTAAAGATTTGATATTGAGAAAATATGTAGTAGATAAATAGAAACAATAAGATGGACTGAAACGGTTAATTTGCAAATAAAGTAGACATGATTATATGATTTTAGGTCCACCTAAAATCATAGTTAGAGAGTTCCAAATGATATATCTATCATAGATAGTTTCCAAACTGTCAGAAATCCATGGGAATTAACAAAAAAAAAAAAAAAACTGCAGGCCTAAATAAAAACATAGATATTAGCAGTAAAAGAAGATGGTCCATCGGTATAGATTGAAATAAAAAATATATTAATGGTAAGTATAAAGAACAAATATCTTAAGGGAGAAAAGAAGAATAAAGATGAGGAGCTAGTTTAGGAAATGTTATGGTATGAAATCCAAGATGAACTTAAATAAGTTAAAAGAAGTTAAATAAGACACCAAGTATGAAGCATAGTTTTTAGGGAAGTGACAGCGGAAATAGGTGGATTGAAAATTAGAGCAAAAAAGGGCCAATTGTAGAACGAGAATGAGTTTGGTGAGCCTAGGTTAGAAAAATATAGAATGATGCAATAATTGGAGCTCTAATTAGGATAGAGTTCGAGATTTATTTCCAGGAATTTTTGATTCTCAAAATATCTGTGAAAATTGAAAAATTTAAAGTGGACATGTGATTTAAAATAAATTTGCATGCCGAGTCACTAATTGCGAAATTTGATAGGATGGTATAATCATTCCATGCTTGGATATGGGGTTGAGCGAATGGCTTCCATTATGGTATGAAGGTAGTAGCTTAAGATGTAATTGAGTTTTTTTCTGTGGCAAAGGAATGGAAAAAGAACTGAAAATAACAAAGTATTTTGGCTTTAACGATGTATTTTTTTTTAGATTCTGAACGGAGTGAAGAATGTATTGATTTTACAATGATGTGTGTTTTTTTTTTTCTTTTGTGTCTGTCGACACGTTTTGGGGCAGTAAAAATGCTTCGATTGCCTTATGTAGCAACTTTTCTGAAAGGAAAGTGAATCTATTTGGTACTTTGGGGGGTCAAAAGTTAAAAATTTCCAATATTTTTTAAATGCGACGGGAAAAACCATAAAAAAATTTGGGAAAAACGGGAGTTTTTACACAAAACCAGTTTTTGACATAATCAAATTTTTTATTTTGCTATAACTCAAAAACTAATCGATGTAAATACTTGAAATTTTCACCAAATGTTTAGATTAGCGTTCTCTATACACCATTAAATTTTCAAAGTATTTTGACTTTTATGAAGCTATTTATAGACAATTGAAATTTTCAATATTTTTAAGTATTTTTTTTTTTAAATAACGATAAAATTTTTTTGGCTGCCTAGAAAATCTTGAAAATTTAATACAAGGTTTCTTATAAGTTGTTCCTTAACTGATAAAAAAAAATCTAAAATCGTAAGTCACAATTTTTTTTTATAAGTACTCAAAGTTACAATTTATACGAAATATGTAAAAATCACGATAATTTGCAAGTTATTTTGTAGATAAAAATTCATAAAATTTTTTCTGTTCATACTTAAGGTTCAAAATTTTAACACGAGGTTATGTATAAGCTACTCTTCAAAAATCTTTAAAAAAATTTCTACCGGAATTAAAGGAAAATATTTTATGACTGTTTGAAATTTAAATATTTACGAAATTACATAAAATAGCGATTTATTCTCAAACGATTTTAAATATTTTTTTCGCAGATTTTTGAAATTTCTACCAGCTGTTAAGATTGGTATTTCCTTTATGTCATATTTTTTTCAAAATATTATATTGATTTTTAAGCCACATATAGGCATTTAAAATATTCGATTTTTTTACATTTTTTTTTTATAATCGGTGATAAAAAAAATTTGGCTCGTACAAAATACTTGAAAATTTAATAGAAGATTCCACAGAAGTAGTTCTTAAAGTCATTCAAAAATTATTAAAATCCATAGGCACAATTTTTTTTTATAAGCGTTTGAACAGCGAATATTGACAAAAAATTACATGTAAAATATAATATACTGTATAATATTCTAGACTGACAAAGATATCGGTTTTTTTTAAAATGCTCTAACTCAAAAATGAAAAACCGCAACAACTTGAAATTTTCACCAAATCTTTATATTGACGTTTTCTAATCATGGTTAAAATTTCAAAGTATTTTGACATATTTTGACTTATTTATAGACAATTTAAATTTTCGGTTTTTCTAAATTTTTCGTTTAAAAATAAAATATACTTATATAATATTTATAAATAACATTGTATTATATTCTAGACTAACATATGAACTCCGTTCAGAATCATTATTCGTATACAATGATATCTATCATTGCATTCAAATTTAACAAATCCATTATAATAATGACCTATCCTATAAGCGAGGTGCACTCCACCCCTAACTGTACAGCAGAGCGAGGCCCATCCGGTTCTTTTTTTTTTTTTGTTTTAGTAACCAGTAAGGGTGGATTTTAGAATAAACTATACAAGCTTATACAAGATTTAGGATATAAATATAGACTGGTATTGAATTAGAGTAGTGTTGAATTTTGAAATGGGAATGACGTGAAAGTGAAGCGATGATTCACGATACATTAGTGATGTGAATTAATTCAAACTATCCGAAAATCCAAAAAATTCGGATTTCGGATTTTGAAATCCAAGTATTAGATTTTTGAACTTTAGAATTGAAATTCTGGTTATAAAATTCTAATCAGAGTAGTACATTTTTTCGTATTAAACGTAAACTATTTCTCTATATACTAACTAATCTACTAAATACCTTATTAACTCATTATAATTACAATAAATATATAATATGATCACCTAACACTAAATATCTCGGTTGGATTACCTTGTATTGAAATAAGCTTTCATATTTCAAGATCGGTATTTTTTGATTTTTGAATTTTACTATCCGGAATCCTAATTTATGATAAAATCAGGATTTCAGCAAATCCGGATACATATATATACATATAAATATATTATTTATTTACAGATCAGGAGCTCAATATATTTCGAATAAATTGTATATTAATTATAAATGAGTGTTATACATACCCATCTTTATATGTAGTTGTTTCATATAAATATACAGTTCAGACGCGATAATTCAAAGTTGAACTAAAATTAATTTCGATATATGTTTTGTTCGAGATACCAAACTCAAATTTATCAAAATCAAGTCAAAATTTTCAGTTGTGTAATCAGTGCCGTCCTAACTGCCAAAAACGACCTTAGGCAATAGCATTTGACGCCCCTCTACTCCCCCAATTTTTAATGTAAAATTAACTTCACATTTTTATCGTATAATTTACCACGTTTCTGAAATATGTTTAATATTTGATAATTAAGGTATCTATTTATTTATTATTATTATTATTATTATTATTATTATGATTTTTATTATTTTTGTCATATTTATCTTCCTTTGATGTTATTTATATATATAATGTTCTATTAAAATTATATATAAAAATTATAAAATGTGTTTATATTCATAAATTACATATAAATATTAGTTATATATAATAATTTTCTTCTTCATAGTTGCATTTAAGACCACAGTGTATAAAACTTTCTTACATTAAACAAAGGAATTTTTCCTTAATTTAAGTTTTGTAAACTTTTTAACAATAAAAAATTACGTTCTGCATTTCTGAGTAGGTATTTTGTGTATAAAATTTGCATGGTAAGTAAAGTTTGTTTACTGAATTATCCGAATTTATCCTAACTGATTTATTATTTGAAATGGGTGAAATTCATAATGAATTGATTATAACATAATGTTTTAAAAATTAATGTTTCAATCATTATGGTACTTGGTTACTACTACCTTTAATATACCTAGAAAGTCATAACTTGTGATCATCATTATTAAAATATATATTAAATATAAAATAATAATAATATATATAAAGTATATTATTATTTTTAATATTTCATTGTTAGCATTATTAAATTATCAATAATATTCTAACCTATAGTAATATTTATACATGTAGGCAGGTAACACATTATTTACATTATTTCATATTTAATAACTAGGGCCCGGATTTCAATGCAAAATGCATCTTTTTTTGGTTAATCTTAGATAATGCTTTCCAAGTTTATCTTCTTCTTCTTCTTCTACTTCGCCTTCCTCCCAACTATTTGGGGTCGGCCACCCTTGTCCTACACCTCCACTTCACTCGGTCAATCACATCTTCTATGCACACACCGACAGCCCTCATGTCATTCTCCATAGTCTCCAACCATCTCTTTTTTGGTCTTCTTCTTCCTCTTTTCCTTTCAACGTCCATCTTCATAACCACTCTTACTGCATTCGTTTCCTCTCGCCTCATCACATGCCCAAACTATCTCAGCCTATTTTCTCTCATCTTGTCCACAATTGGCGCTACACCAACACTACCTCTCACGTATTCGTTCCTTATTCTATCTTCTGTTGTCACTCTACTCAACCATCTAAGCATTCTCATTTCCACAACACTCATACTTTGTTCTATTCAACTGTTAACCGCCCAACACTCTGAACCATACAGCATAGTTAATCTCACAACACTTTTATAAAATTTACCTTTCAGCCTCATTGGAATTCTCTTATCGCATAACACGCCCGATGCTTCTTTCCATTTCATCCTCCCGCACTTAATCCTATGTTTTACATCCATGTCAAAGCCCCCGTCCTTTTGAACAAAAGATCCTAAATATTTAAAGCTCTCGACTTCACCTATCACATCACCATCTATTGTCATTGGTCTCCTTATTCCTTCAACTTCTTGGTCTCTTTGTCCAAAATCATATTCTATATACTTTGTTTTATTTATACTAATTCTCAATCCCTTTTCTTCGAGGGCTAACCTCCACTCATTTATCCTATTATTGACAACTTCCAGGTTCTCTCCTACCAGAACGATATCATCCGTAAACATTATACACAATGGTATCTCACCCTGTATCTCCTTTGAAACCTCATCCATTACCACTGAGAACAGGTAGGGGCTTAGAGCTAACCCCTGGTGCACACCTACTCCTACACTGAAACCTTCTGATACTCCATTCCGACTCTTGACACTAGTACTCGACCCTTCATACATATCCTGGATCAAATTTACATTCATTTTTGGGACATTTTTCCTCATTAATGCCCACCTTAAAACTTCCCTTGGCATTCTGTCATATGCCTTTTTTAAATATATAAACACCATGCATAGTTTTTTATTCTTTTCTCTGTACTTCTTTACTAATTGCCTAACACAAAATACTGGCTCCATTGTCGATTTCCCTGGCATAAAACCAAACTGGTTTTCTGATATCGACGTCTCACTTCTTATCCTCTTCTCTATAATCTTTTCCCAGATCTTCATACTATGAATCATGAGCTTTATTCCTCTATAGTTCCCACATTCTTGTATGTCTTCTTTTCTTTTAAATATTGGTACAATAAAACTCTTTCTCCAATCTTCTGGCATTTCCACTCTATTAGTACCTTATTAAAAAAGATTTTTCAACCACCCAATGCTTACATCCCCTAACATTTTCCACACCTCTACAGGTACTCCATCTGGTCCTACCGCTTTTTTCTTTTTCATCGCCTTCACCGCATCTCTCACTTCCTCCTCGCCCACTAGACCAATCAATCCTTCATTCCATGACATACTCTCTAAAACTTCTTTTGGATATTCCTCGTTCAATAATTTCTCAAAATATTCTTTCCATCTTTTTTTCACATCCTCATCATTTGTTAAAACTCTCTTATCCTCATTTTTTATACACCAGACATCTTGGAAATCCTTGGATCGCTTTTCTCTCACCTTCGCCAATCTATAAATTTCTTTTTCTCCTTCCTGTGTTCCTAGCCGCTCATATAACTCATCATACCTATTAAGCTTTGCTTTGCTTACAGCACTTTTCACTATTTTACATACATTTTTATACTCTATCCAATCTTCCCTCTTTCTACTTTTCTGCCATACCTTAAATTGCTTTTTCTTACTCGCTACTACTCTCTGAATCTCCTCATCCCACCACCACGTTTCCTTGTCTTCTGGTAAACTACTTTTGGTTTCACCAACAACCTCTTTTGCTATGTTCTTAACACAAGTGACCATCCTTCTCCAAACCTCATTTATATCTCCCTCAACATTCCACACAGCTTTTTCTTTTAATTTCTTTATAAACTCCTTCTCTTTGTTTCCTATTAATTTCCACCACCTAATTCTGATCTCCTTCCCTGTATTCCTTCTTTTGTTCATCTTTTTTCCGCTACACCATACTTCCATTATCATCAACCTATGTTGTGTTATTACACTCTCTCCAGGAATTACTTTACAATCCTTTACTCTTTTTATATTGTCTCTCCTCCACATAAAATAATCAATCTGCGACCTATTTCTTCCACTCTTGTATGTTATATAATGCTCTTCTCTTTTCCTAAAATATGTATTGATTACTGCAAGCTCATACGATTCTGCAAAATCCAAAACTTTTTCTCCAGCCTCATTCCTCTCGCCAAAACCATACCCTCCATGCACTCTTTCATACCCTACCCTCTCACTCCCTACGTGACCATTCATATCACCACCAATCACAGCATCCTCATTTCCTGGTATTCCTTGCATCACCTCATCCATCTCTCGCCAAAACTCTTCCTTTTCACTTTCTTCACATCCTACTTGCGGTGCATACGCACTTATTACGTTTAATACTTTCTCCTCGAATACCAATTTTACCGTAATAATTCTATCACTTTTCCTTCCTACGTCGACTACCTTAATTTTCATCTCATCATCCAATATTACTCCAACGCCATTCCTAGTACTAGTCCTACCTGAATATATTACCTTATAGCCCTCTCCTATTTCTTTTGCTTTCTCTCCTTTCCATTTAGTTTCCTGTACACAACAAATATTAACTTTCCTTCTCTTCAATAACTAGGGCCCGGATTTCAATGCAAAATGCATCTTTTTTTGGTTAATCTTAGATAATGCTTTCCAAGTTTATAATTTGATTAATATAACAGAGACTTCAAAGGTGACATTTTTATTTTGCATTTTTTGCTTTTTTTTGCATATTTCAATATTTTTTCATTTTTAGAACATATTTTAGCATTTATTGGCCATTTTTTCGTTTTTAATGCATATTTGTTTAATAAACTATACAAATTTAGCCTATTCAAAAATATTGTCTAAAGATAAATTATTTTCTTGATATTTAAGTAGCTTTAACGGGTTTTCCATATTAATTGTCAATCTTTATTTTTCGATTCAGTTTTATTATTAAAATTAATATTGATTAATTTATTATTGACTGTGAAGTGTCACCCGTATTCGGTCAAAAATCACGTTCAAATAAGTCTGTTCGTATTACATCGCGGTCATAAAATTTGCTTGACAGTATCAAGTCAATTTTTTTAATAAAATAATAAATAAAAATTACATCTTATTAAATTTACAAATCGTGTAAAAAAAAATATATATGGCATTTTTAAGTTCATTTTTGTGGTAAAATGCATTTTTTAAGAGCATTTTTGGCTATTTTTTAGAGCATATTTGTATAGTTTTAAATGCATTTAAATCCGGGCCCTATTAATAACATATATTGTAAAATTTTATAGGTAAATACTAATTTTAGATATTTCAGAATAATTAATGCTTACCTATCTAAAATAAAACACATAGTTTTTCTTATTATCATTAATCTTTATGACGCCCCCTAAATTCATAATACTTTGTATTCCCTTGGGCACTTGCCCCATTTCCCCCATCTCTTGGTACGGATCTATGTGTGTTGAAATATAATTTTAAAATTATACGATAAAAAGTTTTATGAATAAAAATGCCATAAAAAACTAGAAAAGATTCAATGGTATTATAAGTATGTTATATAAAACATATATATATATATATAAATATAAATATTAAATAATATATAGTAAATTATATATATTATTAACTATATACAGTAGGAAAATAATGTATTATTGATTTTTAGGTTTTTGGCTCTCTATTGACAAAATATTCTAATTCACCTACGTATTTGAATACAGAAGTATGCACACTTTCGATAGATTCAAAAATTTGCCTACAGTTAATCATGATGCCATTGCTTGGTTCGCCGTAAACGTATTTACAGTTCTTCGAGGTTTATAATTTTTATTATTTTCAGAATCACTAAATATGTATATAGCATGAATAGCCCATAATTTCATTACCGGTAATACCGGTATCAGTACATATTTAGGTTATTATGTTTGAGCTATAATAATCATTTTCTATCTACTTGTTTATCATTTTATAATACATTCGAGTAGATAAAAACATATCTCTTTCTTCTTGTTATCAACCTTATAGTTGGTTACGCAGTCGGACACGCGCTCTTCACTCTTCCATGTTACCAATTAATCTCTTCTGTCTCGTATACCTTGACTATCCAGCATCGGAAATAATTTGCTCGACAAATTAAGTTTTTGGATGTCCTCGATCTCTCTTATATTCAATTTTCCCTTCTGTTATTTATAAACTAATTCATTTTCGTGCCTTAATAGATGACCAATCATATTCCATAGTATTATCTCGATGATTTTAAGTATCTTATAGGTTCATTTATTTCACTGTGTATGGTTTTGTTGGTATAATTTTCTATCCAACTCACTCGCAGTATTTAGAAGGCTCCAACATCATATTTCAAAGCTTTTGAGAATTCGGTTTTCTACCTTATTTAATATCCAGGTTTCGCATCAATATAGCGCCACGTTCCATACGTATAATTTTATAAAGCGGTTTTTTTTCTTTTTTAAAAAATATACATGAACGAAAGTATCCAATTATACTTCGAACAAGCTATTTATCGAAATGTAATATTTGAGATAACAAAACTTATAATCAGTGCCGTCCTTACAGCAAATAACGTCCTAGAGCAACAAACAACACCCCCTCAATTTTGTTGTTGTAAAATTATCCTCATATTTTTAGCGTATAATTTACCTTATTCCTTAAATATGTTTAATATTTGATAATACATGTCCATATTTATTTATTATTATTATTAATATTATAGTCATATTTATATTGTTTTGATGTTACTTCAAAATGTATTTACATTATCTTGGCAATATTATAGAAAAATTATTTTTTCAATAAAATTTAAATAAAAATCATGAAAAATGTTTGTATTCATAAATAACATAAAATTATAAGTTATACATAATATATTAACTTATTTGTTCATGGTAAATATTACAATTACCTTTTATACTTATAAAACAACATATTAAAGGTAATTAAATATAAAATTAATAAATTAATTTATTATTTAATATTATATTAATTATAAAACAAACATAATAACAACAAATATTAATAATTATAATGTTTCTATAATTTTATAACATAGATTATTATTCCAAAATTTGAACATTATGTATAAAAGTCTCTTAGATAAAACAAAGGAATTTTTCCTTGCATTAAGTTTTGCAAACTTTTCAACTGAATTACGTTCTGCGTTTCTAAGTAGGTATGGTGTGTACGAAATTTCCATGATAAGTAAGGTTTGTTCACTGATTTATCCGAATCCACTCAAACTCGATTTATTATTAAAAATGGGTAAAATTTACAATGAATTGTTTATGACATAATATACACATATTTGTTATATATTTGTGTAATATTGTAATATTATTCATTAATAATGAATTTTATTAATGTTTCAGATTTTATATCATTTGCTAATTGTTAAAAGATACAGATTAAAATAGCAAAGTAAAAAATTAATTTGTTTTATGCACCAGGGATTTCAAAAATAAACTTTTATTTTGATATTTTTTTGTATATTTAAAGTATTTCAGATTTTTAGTATGACCTTCGATTATCATTATTAATTTTATTTACATTATTTATTTAATTTCTTATTTAATAATGTATGTTGTACAACTTTATAGGTACTCAGGTATTTCAGTTTGAAAGAAAAATAAATGCTTACCTATCTATAATAAAATAAAACAAGTTTTTCTTATTATCATTAATTTTCATAATGCCCTATAAATTCATAATACTTTGTATGCCCTTGGGAATTTGCTTACCCATCCCCCCCACCCATTATGACTTATTATTAAGTTATATTAGATACCGCTATCCTTATAATACATTGAGTGTTATGAGAATTTCTAGAGGAATAAAATAAAATTCAAGTCTTTCGAAATGTCAAGGTTCGAGTTATCTCTTCTCAACTAAAAATATAAAGTGCTACAGCAAATTTTATTTGGTGATTTTGCAGATAACAATTTATACAATTGTATAGATTTGTACACATATAGATACGTATAGGTATTTAGGTACACGTGAAAACAACAATCTAACTGGTAAAAAGTGTGTTTTCCGTTTTTATTTTTTTCAGCAAACTCAATTTGACCGGAAAAAAAAGATAACAAATAATAACGCACAATGTGATCAATAATATTTTGAGCACTATTAAATCGTAGTTATGTAACTATTATTTCTATCAGTAAAATAATATTACCGATCGAGTCGTTGGAGCGTTGCCGGGTTTGTTGGAGCTGTGCTTCATGTCATCATTGTTACTGCCTGGATTTTTACTTTGTATTTGTTTAGTTGATCTGGGGTTGGCACCGTTTGTGTTGACTTCCCTACAAGATATGCACTATAAATGTAACAAAAACGAATTTCAATGCGTCAGAACAAAATTAGCCGTGAAACCGTCACGCACACTCGTGGTGACGAATATGAATGCAATGCCTACTCGCTTACTCGACCTTTACCGTAGGGTAAATCGTATAAAACTGTATTGAAAATGTTATTATCGCACTAAGTTTTTAAGTTCTATTCGTAGCTTACTGTCGGCAAAGAGCGTATTGCGAACGTTTTATCTACCACTATGTACGTGTCCAAACTATATTTATATTGTGTAGCATTAAGCTTTTTCTTCGAATTTCAAGATTTTAATTACCAACTGTCTCAAACATTTTTACTTTTATAAATATGTATCTGTATCCACCCACAAAAATATAATTCGTAGCAACTGCTACGCTCAAAGGGTAGTTTAAACATCGCTGTGACTAATACAAATGTTGGCAGTTATTACTATTCATAAGTAATGTTGTTCTAAATAATAATAAAATAACAATGGTGGTCATATTAGCAGGTAATTTTACCAAAAAAAATTATACTTTTAAATGAACTAGTAATAATGTTACATCGTGGCATATGAAATTCTTCATGAAAAAAAAAATAAAAAAAAATACCACGATTATGCATAACAACTGCAGCAAGTGAATTTATATTACGCTACACCATGCTAAAATAAAATAATAAACGATACAAACTCACGTGGACCAAATAAACTATAGCAATCGTCGATATCAAAAAATGTTTGGATACCATTTTGTGGATTTTGAGCTTTTTCAACTCTAACGGCTCTAGTAATAATGTATTTAAATAAAATCGAATCCTCGACTGAAACAGATAATAACCACTTATGGTGTTTTATTGTTTTCAAGGTGTACGATGAGTTATTAAATACAAGTGTCGAAATGTCATAAAAAAAAAATAATAATAATAACGATTTCACCTCAGAACCTAATAACAACTATTATTATAATTAAGAGAAAAAAAATACGTACATTGAATAATAGCGTTTTTTTGTCCATTTAAAGTATTATTTAGTTAACATCATCAGTCTGGAAACTGTTGGAAAGCAAACAAATTAACCCAATTTGAATATGTATACATTTGAAATCGTAATGAAGTTGCAAAATAATACTAATTATGTAAATTTTACGGTGAAAGACGTGGTGAACTACGTCATATCCCAGAAATTCGGTAAATAGACATTTGCTGACGTATTTAGTGTTTTTATTTTGTTTCGATCAACTTAAGAGACGGTCTACACATGCTAAGGTAGGATCGATTTCGCTAGAAAAATTTAAATTAAAATGTTTAAGTATTTTTATTTTTCAATTACGTCTCAGTAAGGCCATCGTGCCACGTGTCGGTGCGAGTTTTGTTTACGGACGTCCAGTGATCATCGTATGTAACACAACTTCGTTAATCAAAAATATCATAGCAAACGTACATAGCCGAGCATAAACCGAATTTTATTACCTACTGTTGATCATTTTTTTTATGCCCACTCGTAGTAATGTCGCAGATTATATTATTACGTACGAAACAGACGGACCCAAGGATCAATTGATCGGGCGAATAGAGACGTAGAAAGGACATTAGCTTCATAGACAATCGGATGACAATCGGTGTTGGTATTAAAGAAATATTTCTTTGTCGAGATAAAGATGAAGACAATATGGAAAACGATTTATCCAGGTATAGAAATAAGTGATAAATCAATTTAAAGTGAGTAATACTTTTAATAATGAATTCTCCGAACGAGCGCGCGCGTCATTCCGTAGTGAGAACTCAAGTGTATATGCATATTAGCGGTAATGTATGTAATACGTTATTTTATCAAATAACAAATTATTCTATAAAATTCCTAATTATGCTCGTTAATATATAAATTACACGGTTTCACTAGTTAATATATAAATATCGATTGTGTTTTCGCTAATGTATGAAATTAATTTCCGAATCACTATGTAATGTTCAAGGGTTTTTAAATGCACACATGTCAAAAAAAGTGCACTATAAAACGGTGCAAATGTTTAAAAAATAATTTACTATATCACTCTAAATGCCGTCCAAAAAGTTCGTGTACCTACTAATAAATAAATTGTAAATTGTAAAAAAAAATAATAATTTAATAATTGAAACTATAATAATAGAATAAGTTTATAATTCTATTATAAAAAAACTATTGATAACTATTGATTTTCATTTGTAATTTGGTTAAGATTTTAATAATTCTAATCAACTGACGCGAAATAAATAAGTATTTATATTTTATATAATAATAATTTTAAATACATTAACTAAACCCTTATTGTTAGTTTATAAAATATCTAGTTAGTATGTGAAATAACTAGTTAAAGTATGTACTTATGGATTCATTTAATGCATTTACTGAAAGTACCCGTAATTCTATAGAATAACTAGTTATTTTATAGAATTACGGAATTTAAAATTTTACGGAAGGCTAACATAAACAAATAGATTTCGTAAAGTTCATTGTTTTCGTGATGTTCAAATCCGTCCGCGCACGACCGGATGACGTGGAAAGCCGAAAACACATTGTCCGACTCAATAATATACGTAAGGCTAACCGGACATGGAAGCAAAACAAAATAATACAAAGGATGTTATGTAAAGATAAAAAAAAAATCGATGATTTTTGTCCACATAATACGTAATTATAAAAAGTGTCGGGGTGCCTAATCGTTGTAGATTCGCTCGGGGTATCAGCAGTAACCAATGCATCGTCGTTGTTTGTCATAACATTGGACACATCATAATCGTGCGCACGGGTGCGGCGAAGCGCTGCATCTACCCAGTGCCGGCTTAAGGATTTGTGGGGCTTAGTGCGGAACAATTTTTTTTTTATGAAATACTTCTTTTTCCTTGATATTTGTACAAAATACATAAATTGGCTATTGCAACATATTTACATTAACACCAAAGCCCTTTAATATTGCTTTAAATAAAACAAGTCTCCGTGAATTCATAAATTTGTTACACTTACCGGATAACTTATTGGTTATTACAAGGGCAGAGGACTTGAAGCATTTGCATATTTGTTTTGTATAGTCACAAAAATAGCAGAGTACGAAACAAATACGTTTAATGCTCTCATAAAGCTAGTTTTGAAATTTTATTTTGCATATAAATGCATATTTTGAGTCCTTTTTGTTTTTAGAGCATATTTTACACTTTTATACGCTATTTTATACTTTTTGAGACGTATTTAACTTAATTTTTTCCAAAGTGACATTTTTATTTCGAACGATACAGTCAAAATGTTTGCATAACAATTTATTTATTTCTAATTTTTGCCGGATAATATGGTTTTTGACTGTCTGCAAGCACACATTTTTCCTAGAAGCGATAATGATCTAACGTCGTTTCTTTACAAAATATTAAGAAAATTAAGTAAAATGTATTTTGTTTATTTGGCAATAGTATATAAAATATTTAAATTATGTAATTGTTTTGAATTGTTTTAAACACTATTTATTTTATAAATTCTTTTAAATAAAAAGGCTGAAAAAATTGTTGTGCATAATGCTTGCATAATTAGAGCTTTTTTAGAGCTACAAATCCTCTGTCCTAGTTATTACTAAGGCAGAGAAGTTATAGGATTTGAATGTTTTATTCTGAGTTTTGATTTTATAGCAGACCAAGACATAAGTATAAGTCATACTCCTCATAAATATTAAATTTTTTTTTGCATATTTTGAACATTTTTTAAAAAAATTGCATATTTCATCATTAGTGCATATTTTATGCATATTCTACATATTCACTCATTTTTGAGGAAAAAATTGCCCAATTTTTAAGTAATTAAAAACTGACGCACATGTCCCCAACCCTACCCAATGAAAATACTGATATTTCTTTCATGTCAACATTTAGCAGCCAATTAGCAACAATTTGCAAGAGTATTTTCACAACTTGCAAGGCTATAGTTTTATCATAAAACAAAAAAAAATATGGGTGTAGCTGGAGACACGTCCCAAACCCCACCCATGTCTTAAATTTGTCTTAAAAATGTTTTTTAAATTTTTCTTTTACAATCATTTAGCAGTCAATTAGCAAAGCAATCGCAGAAATTCTTAAACCAATATTTCGTTCATAAAAGAATTTTCCGAATTTCGCACATGTCACCAGCCGTACCCAAATACTGCGAATTTCGATTTGAGATTTATGTCAGCATTTAGCAGCCAATTTTGTTTGCAAATTTCTGAGATTGCTGAGCTAATCGTTGCTAATTGGCTGCTAAATGCAGTAAAAATATAGTAAAATATTATTTATGAATAAAAAATATCGTAAATTAAATGCAATGTAAAAATAATTGCTCATACTTATAAGTTATATTTTCTTTTTACCACAATTTCTTACATAAGAAATATTATCACTTTTTGTAATTATTGTACAAGTTTGTTGCGGCAATGGACCTAAATGGCCCGTAGAAGCCAAATAAAGAAAGAAAGAGTTAGAACTTATAAGAAATTCGTCAAATGTAAATTATTTTTCCGTCGTAAGATATCTAGAACGTATCGTAATATCTGCCATTTTCATTTGATTGGTACGTTTACCTATGTGAAAAAAAAAGTAATTTTTGTAAAACAATGAAAAGTTATTGAAGTCTTGAAGTTTTTGTTTTTAGTATATACCTACATATGTTTAATTTACAATATTTTAATACTTTAAAATATTTCAAGTAATGGATTAATATTTTTCATTTGATGGAAAAGGAATCAACCATTTTACTATTTGGCAAAAAGATTAATCGTCGGAAAAGAGAAATGTTCACTTTTGCGCAAACTTGCCATGCCCGTGGGCCGCGGCGGTGCAGTCAGGTTGTAAATAGGTGATCAATCAATTATTTAAAATAAGTAGATAAAGCTGATCTGAACCAATGTTGCTATTAGATAATTTGTACGATTATTTCGAATACGTATCCAGTCAATATTACGAGGATCAATCTTGCATTTACGTAGAATAAACAATAATTGTACAATAATACATACATCGGTAGTAAAAACTAAAAATACTCATTGGTCAATTCTCATTTACATTTGTTAGTTGTAAATAGCTAAAGAAATAATTATTTTAGCCATTCAACATTTATTTGGCTGATAGGTAGTAAAAATGGGTAGCTCTAGTATACCTATGTATATGCTAAATCTGCTTGTGATTAAAAGTTTGAGCACCGTTGCATACAGTCTGCCAACCCTACTGTAATAGTACTGCCATCTGTGATTAAGAGCTGTAAATACTCTTTTTTTTTTTTTTTTTAATACAAACATTGATAATTTTCTCCTTTTAAAATTATAAAAAAAATATTCATAATTACAATTATAATTTGTGATACAAATTTTGAATGGACAGGAAAAAAAAACAATTCAAACCAGTTTATTTAAGTACAATACGTTTTATTTAATACATACAATAAATAAGTAAATACTTATCAGGCACGTCACATTTAATACTGGCGGTTGTATTAAATTAAAACTGAATTAAATATAAACGCGAACACGTCTATGATAATGGTGCAAAGACGCTAAGAAAATAGTATGTTAACAAAATGAAAAATAATAAATATATAAATAATAATAATAATAATTTGATTGTGTGATAAAATAAAACCCATAAATAAAATTTCTTAAAATAAAACCAAAATAAACAAAAATGTTATAGAATTTTTAGGCAAATATGCACTCTAAAATAGAATATCTGTGATTACACAATTGAAAATACTAGTATTGCACAATTCAAAATAGATAATGTAAAATGGTATGAATTAATAATAAACAAATATATTATAAATATAATAATTATTTAAATAAACATTAAGTGTATAAAACTAACAAAAATTAGCTAAGGAAAAAAATGTATGTAGTTGTTACTACCTACATTTAGAACAATAAATTCAGAACAGTACAATAGCAATAATAATAATTTTCATAAAACTTATCGAACGAACAATGTTTCTCAACATAATACTGTCAATAATAATAACTTCGTTATAGTTAGTGTTTTGATTGACATTAACATCATAAAGAAACATGTCTGTATATACATATTATATTAGTATAATAAAATTAAGTACTACATCTTGTTTAGTAAATAAATTGACAATGATCTAATAATACTATTTAAATATATATTTTATTATATTAATATCTTAAAATGGCTTAGACAAAATCTTTTGATAGTGATATAAAATAAAAATAAAACAAACAAAATCAAATATAAGAAATAAACCAGCCACAACCTTGGTTTCTTATTATTACACAATGTACAATAATAAAACACAACAAATGTTATACTTTAAAATGAGCTTTTTCAACAGGTTACCAATATGGTTGGCACAACTTAAACGCCTCGTTCTTTAGGCACTGTGTATATAGTCTTAATATTTAACTAGTGTATTATTATTATATATATATTACATACACCTGACACAGTATGTTATAAATACATACATTATTTTATTTAAAATATTATTAGTATTAGTAATAAGATTGAAATTCAATGAATCGTTTTAAATGTTATTATTTTTAGGCACCGATGACAATGGAATAATAATAATTAAAAAAACAATGTACATGTATTAAAAATGAAGTATATCACAGTAATTATCCAATTAGTTTTACTGCATTAATTCAGTATTATATATAAATATAAATTTATACATAATTATATATGGCAATATAAACGAAACTTTTATGCGCAGCTTAGTTATATAATAGTTATAATAATAATAGTTTTCGAAAAATATGTCTAATTATTATTGATTATAAACACTAGCAATTCGTAAACACAGTTAAAAAAAAGAAAAAAAAACCAAGAACAAATACTGTTTACAATAATACTTAAGCAAATATAGCGAATATGTTTTTACATGTATATTCGCATTAAAATACTATTTAGTATCGACGGAAATTGAATAAAATTTATCACAATTATGCAGAATAAAAAATTATATTCCTAATAATACTTATTTTTCGGAATGGTTTGTAAGTCAAATGGAATGTATTTAGATAGAACAACCATGTTACAAAGAACTATGTCGTATTGTATTTGGTTAAAAAGCCTACAGTTGTTAATAACATGTAACTGAATATGTCTAAAATTATCAAGTTTAAAGTTTTAACACTTATTTAAAAATGTATTCGAATTTTTTATTATTTTTTTTAAATTATGTTAAGGAAAAATTGTATTATACAACATAAATAAGAACTTCATTATTCTATCAACTATAAATCTATTACCAAGAACAATTTGAGTTGGATCTTTAAAAATTTTCTTCAGATTTTATTTGTATAAGGTGCTTCAAATAAGAAAAATGTGATAGCACACAATTACAACTAAACCAACAATTTAAACAAATTAATTTGTAATCAAAACTAAACGGGGTAAATACTATATCATTTTCTAACAACATAAGTTACTGTAAAAACAAATAGAACAGTTAAGACAATTGTAAATATTTGGTAACACTTTTTTATCCCTTTGAATATAAACATTAATATTAATAACTTATATTAACATCCAGAACAATCACATATGTTGATATAATATTTATCACACTTCTAACCCAAAATTTGTAATAAATAAAAATACAGATACCAATATCAAGTGATTAAATTATTGCAAACTTACTGGTAAGTAAACGTTTTCATTGAGCTCAAACTTTAAATAACTCTAAAGAATTAAAATTATAATTAACATACACTGTACAATATAGATTCTACGAGAAGAATATGTTAATATCGCTGTTGAAATTCATGGTGCCATCTATTGTAGTCAATGTGGAATATGACAATTGACCCAGTTGACAAACCAGCCAATAAAAATCTTAAAAAATATGAAAAAAATAAGATTAGAATTTAGTATTTTTACTTACAATAATTTAATGTATGAAATTTTGATTACTTTTGGTCGTGTGTAAGTCCCAATGATCGCACACTACTGTCACAAGCAGGAAAAGCATATAGAAGTGATAAATTAAATGTTCTCCATACTTCAACGATCCCTTTGTCACCTCCTGTCATTAAATACTCACCATCTCTGCTCAGCAACATGCACTGAAAAACATAATTTTATATTAATTGACAGTATAATATTAATTAAAAACTAAAACAAAAAAAAATGTATACAATTGCATTATGTTGATATTCTTATAAACAGGAG
The DNA here is from genome assembly GCA_034509805.1 of Sipha maydis. Classification (NCBI taxonomy): domain Eukaryota; kingdom Metazoa; phylum Arthropoda; class Insecta; order Hemiptera; family Aphididae; genus Sipha; species Sipha maydis. The sequence goes on along the minus strand of JASXSY010002502.1, from coordinate 14,908 downwards.
TGATTTTTTTTAAGTATATAAGAATAATAACTAAAAAGGTCAGGACAACACTGACCATTAATTTGATCACAGTTTATAGGTCACAAATCTATAATAATACAAAAGTTATGAAATCCTGATTAAATGTTTTATTATTACTTGAATATTATCGTTGTGCATGGTATGTCTTAGTCTTTTTCCATTGATTGTAAATGCTGCGATGCTGCCGTGTTCATAATTCACAACAATTATGCCTTCTCGGGACATAACAGCACATTCGGGATTTTCAAAGCCATTTGGAGGGTCTAGCGACCTGAGAAGGTCGCCAAAAGTGGTGTGGACTAGAACTGGACCACCTAAAACAAATTAACCGTTTTTAAACTAAATTTAAACAATAAATTATGCATCTGATACTAACCAGAAGATGCAGATACGACTAATCCAAGTTCAGCAGATATAGCTACCGAAGTGACCGGTTGTTCGTGGCCCGTTAACGTAGCTCTTGGTGTGGGATGATCACCTTCTCCAACAATTGTCTGACTTCTTGCGTTCCAGTGCCACAATAATATAGTACAATCCGATGATCCGCTGGCAATATAGCAGTCTGAAGTGATGTTGCATTCGCTGCGACTCAAGCACGTTACCACACCATAGTGGCCAAAAACGATTTGAACAATTTTCGCTGATATAGAATAGGATACAAGCAATAAGTAGGTATTCTTGGTCTTATTAACACACCATCAAGTTAGTTATGCGAGCCTTACCAGTTTCAGTGGAGAACACTCTGAAACTATTATCCCAAAAACCGCAAACGATCAAAAAACGGCTGTCTACAGTTGTTACAAAACAATTCCATTTGATTTTTAATTTCTGACTAAAGTTGTCACCTAGATGGCGTTTCATCGTGATGTTCATATTGCTATTGGATTGAGCTACAAACAAATTACGAGATTTAATATCGGTGAAACGTCAATGTTATTAAAAAATTTGGGTAATAGTTTATGCACGACACTAATCAATAACAATCGATTTAAAATCGAGCCGTTTTGCGGGTGTGGCGAGCGGTATGAACGGTGTAAGGACTCTTGGAATTATTGCTTTAAGCTTACTCAAAATTTGATCCATAACAAGAGGTAAGTTAACGTTCGGTTGCTGAGGACTTTCGGCGTAACTGGGTGATTGAATAGTCACTGAAAGAAAATATTAAAATAAATAAATAAAAACAGAGTCAAAAGTTTACGGTTTCGTATGTTTTAAGTTAAAATATATGAAACCGTAATGTATAATCCGTGTTCGTATGTAGTGCCGAATCTAGAGTATTTGTCGCTCGGGGCGAAAAACAAAATACAATTTTTACGCCCTGTGTCACCTCCCTTACTTAAATTCACAAATTATTTACCAAAATTTATAATAAGTACTTACTGAAGTCTGAAACTGATGTAATTGAAATATTAATAATAACTAAATAATACTGTATTATAAATGATGTACATTATATATATATATACCAGGTTTTCCGAATGTATAATACATAAGTACTACACAAATACTCTGTTGATATTATTATTATCTGTCGGTTGTTAAAATTTGATATTTCATTGACATTTCATTGGAAATAATTATTAATTCAAAGGAAATGTAATTTAGGTGCCTCTGAGTATACGGCGCCCAGGGGCAAGAACCACCACTCGCCCTTCTTAGATCCGGCACTGTCCGTACTATATGCTGCATTCCCAATGTGGACGCTGTCGCTTCTCTTAGGTACATTTTTTATTTTCATAGGGCGTTCTATTTAAGAGGATGCATAGGGGCGTTTTTTCTGTCACTTACATTTTAATAATATACATTATAGAATATATTTTGGATCGAACCAAAATCTATGTACTCTCAACTTTAGACAGGAAAGGTAAATTATTAACCATAGGTTTACAGTCGACATATCTAGTCGAAAAAGGCTTTAATGCATAGAATAACTTTTCATAAAATCAAGATATCAATTAGAAAAATAAAAAATAAAAAAAATATGTGAAAAGAGAGATTTAAGTCTGCTACTGATATTTATTGAGTTAGATATTGTTTCATTAGCAGGAAATCATTACTTCATGGCAGTCATATATATATATATAAATATTTTTCGTAAAACTATTTTACAATAGAAAATGCGAAATTATATATTTAGTAGATAAACATTTATAAGTAAAAATTGTTTATATTGTACCTATATTACTATTTATTTTTTCTTTTGTTATTTACTTAAATTGCTGATTATATCAATTGAGCTAATAGATTTAAAATAAAAAAATGTTGAGGAAGGAAATGAGATATTTTTGAAAATAGAGAGAGGGTGACACGGGTGCACGGGTTTTACATGTTATTTTGAATGCTCGTGACGAACCGGAATAGTTTGTGTTCCACCGATTTATTGCGAACTGCATGTTGGTGGTGACGGTCACGACGGCCGGCATTGGCAGTTGCGGGAACGTGTTGGCCGATATGTGACAAATTGGTGAGTTGGACGGGAACTTCATAGTCATGCATACGTCGTCGGGTATGCTGGTGAACATCATTGGCGACTAGAAAAGAAAATCGCGTTAACATTACGATCCGGTCCAGTTGGCGGAATGAGCTAAATGACATAATACTATACACAAGTATCCAGAGTCGATCTGGACACACATAAAGGACTCGGTATGAAAATCTTTCAAAGACTCTCGAAAACGTCGCTTAACAACTTTTTTTTCGACAGCTTTCATTATAGTTAAACGTTAACAATATATAAATGTATATATGTATATGAATACAATATTTCTTTAGTAATTCTTTTAATAGGTTTGATGAGTTAGCCACATTGTCTAAAAATTTTTTTTCTTTGTCAATTTCTACATTATTTCTAAAGTTATCATCGATAAAGAACATAATTTTTCGATTGTACGGTTGATCGTAATTTTGTTTTTATAAAAATTGATTTGGAAAATGTTGGCACGACACTTGTAAAATTAATATAAGTTTAAAAAAAAGCAAAATAAATACGAATTCTGCTTTGTTACTTCATCTTCAATCTCAGTAATTATTTCCGATTAACTGTTATTTCAGTTTTATCTTTATAATAATTTATTTTAAAATGATAAAAGGTCTTGTTTAGAAAAAATATGGGTCGGAGCCTCTTAGCTGCCTGAGCCAGGTCGACACTGTAGGTATCGTCAAAAGGGGTATAACTATAATATAATATGTATATGATTACAATGTGCATGGCCGAACTCCGGGGCAGGTGCGGTTCCATCAGCAGCTGAGATGGTGTCTGTCCGAAGCAACGTATTTGATTCTCGATAGCTTCCCTCATTATAGGATCTGTAATGGTGTCCATGTCGACGCTTCCTTCGTATGTCAGATAATAGAACACGTTGGACGCTCTGATGGCTTCGGGTCCTGCGGAAAAAACGGCCGAACGATGATTATTATAATATTAATAATGATAAAATCCAACATGCTCATCACTCGGAGTCGTAGGGGGGGAGATAATGTTTGGTTAGCGATTGTGCACCCACCTCTTTGCTTGTAACCGAATATCAAGTCGATCCACTGGTGAAGTTGGCACGATACGAATTCGGACTCCAAAGCCTGCGACCAAAACGAACGAAACACATGTGATGTATCGAACAATATATTACGTATAAAACTAGTTACCGTTATTAAACAGTAAGTGAAAATATCAAGACCGACACGGCACGAAACATAAAATACGTACCATTCTATTGATCCTGATAAACTCCTCGGGTGAAGTAGCCCACGGCGGAAGCTCGACGTTGTCCACGCAAGTGCCGTCTTCCTGATGTCCCAATTTGTACTCGTTGTCATTGGACAACATTTCGGGTAAGAAGAACAGTTCGGGTATGAGTTCCTACCGAGAAGAAAAATGAACCGGGTAAAAATGAAACCCGTCCGCAAACGAGTATACGGTATTGCTGCGGTACGCAGAGTTAAGACAAGCATGTACATACCTTTACGTCAGAAGTGTCTCGTTGGCAATTCTTCCAAGAGAGCGCAATCGAAGAAAACAGTCGGTTTGGATGATCAAATTTGCCACCTTGCAAAGCCAAAAACATCGTGGTGAACGGTTCCTGTAAAATACATTGCGTTTCAATAATATTATCGAAAAGTGCGAGTACAAAAAAAAGAAAGAAAAAAAAGACACATACGATGCGAATGAGCCAATTTAGAACGAAAGCCGCTGTAGAATAATGAGTACCATAATGGAAAGGCGGAATGCTATCGTTCTCCCACGAAGCGTACCGCTCTTCGAAATAAGCTTTACGACTAGGATTCAACGCACCAATTGGCTAAACAAAAACAATGTTACATTATTACTTATAGAATACATTACGATTATAAAACAAAGTGTGACAAAATAAAATATATTTTAAATTTATCGAATCAAATGGACATAATCCGAAAAATGTATTATAATTCGTAAATCACCTTATGAAAAAAAAATGTATACGTAATAAAAAAAATAAACATACTTTTGATAAATCTCGGTAGTTGGACGGAAGGCCGAGGTCCATTTCGGTTGATTCATAATTGGTAAGCACCCACGGGAAAACCGGGTATTGATTTAAATCGTTATAAGTTCGTCCTGTAATTGAATTAATGATGATTAGGTAAACGTTATAAGATACTCATAATATTAATTTTAATATTTTTAAAATTATTATATAATGATAAGGTAACATTTAAAGATAATACAAAATGTATTTTATCATTTAAACATTTCTTAAAATATACGAAGAGGACATTTATGTGTAATTTAAACGAAAAAAAAATGACAAAATAATAAATGCAATAATAAATAATTAAATAATGATTTTAACGAATCTTTTGGTGAATGTAAATTAATTAAATAATGTTTGAATAAAATAATTAAAAAAATATTATATAGAAATGTATATATTTTTTATTTGATGATTGAAAATGTTTAGGGCTGATTAGTCAAAATACATTGTCATAACCAAATTCATTAATATTCACCAAATAATACTACAGTCGCAAGTAATATTAAAAGGTCGGTAGAGTGCGACGTATTATAAAAGTCAGAATTAGAAAATTGAAGGTAGCTAATAGTCATATTATGCAACAGTTTGTCGATATTTTATTATAATAATTCGTTGTGTAATACTTGTATCGTATTGTGTATACAAATACGTATTCATGTACCAATTATCAATTATAGAGTTTATACTAATTATATTCGATGTAAATTTATATAAATTTTGACTTTTATACATTTACCATCTTTGAAAATTATCGATTCAGTAACAACAACAAAAATTAAATCGAATCCAACCTAACTAAGTTACGGGGAAAAAAATTAAGGGTTCGGTGTTGTATTCAAATGTTAAAAGGAAAAAGTTCATCTAGATGCAGGGCTTATCAGAGGATACAACTGGAAACAAATTGACATTTTAAGAACACGCACCAATAACATCTACGGACGTGGAAATAAATTTATCTCGTTACACATGGACACGGTCCGACAATCGGTGACCGTCTCGCGTAGAACGAATAACACGTTGAAACGTTTCGTCGTATTAATAAATGTTTATACCTATATTATATTTGAATAAAAAAAAAAAAAAAAAAACCAAGACTGAAATGATGCGTTCCTAAGTGAAATACCGATAGCGTAGAATTCGAACGGATCGAGAACCGTGATCGGTTTTTTCCAACAAACGGTAAGTTCGTTGAATGGTTTTACTTGAACGCGCGTTGCTTGAAATTTTTTCTCGAACACTCGGCGCGAACATTCGAAGTCACGATTTTCAATCCTTCGCGCGGAAAACGTTTCCGATCCAAGCCCTCCACCGCCTCACCCCCTCGCCCGGAAACCGTGGCTTCAATCTGCCCGCACGGTGACGATGAGAACCGTCGCCGTCTCCGGTGGCGCCACGTCGGCGTGTTACCCATCGCACGCGAGGCACGCGCGCGCGTAGGCGAAAGGAGTAACGATGTCCGCGCGCGATCTTAACGTTATTCGAGCACACGGGTGTTGTCGTTTTTAAAATTAGACAGGCGGCCGCGCGGCAACGATAATGTTTGTTCGGGAAACGCGCGGTGATCGGTCGGCGGCGTGGGGCGGCAGACGTACGACACGTGTGACGACGTGCACACTAATTGGCGCTGTCAGTGATTCGGAGGACCCGAACGGGGAAGGGACGTTGAGCGATCGCGCGCGGGACACGGTTCGGGGCTGCCTCGTACAGACGGAGGTAACCGCATCGGCGGTGACGATTATTATTATTATTATTATTATTATTAATACTATTATTATTTTACCGTCACCGTCGACTGCCCCCCCACCCCTGCTCCGGCGGGCGATGCGCGGCGTTGGCACGTCGGACCGTGGTCCACCAAGAGCGCGCGCGCGCCATCACGTCACGCACGTTTTGCGTTACTTACGCGAGCGTGCGGCGACGTACGTGGACCGTGTACGTATTCATGTACGTACGAACGATAACCGTTTTCGAAATTAACTGCGCCCGTGCCACCGCAGTGGAATGGAGGACCGGGGTCGGTAACCTATTCGCAGGAAAGAGCCATTTTTCTAATGAGAAAAAAAAAAAAATGTTTCGAAACCGTCATGAGACTGTGCACGGTCTGATGTTGTATGCACATAAAATTGTTGAAATATGTATGTATTCGTGCACAGAAATAAAAGTAATATGTGTTTTAGCTAAAAAAAAATTAATATAGAAAACACCAAAATATGTAGAGTAAAATTAGTTTTACCTTTATTATTAAACATTTAAAATGCATTGTAATTTATAAGTATTTAATTTTTATTATTTTTATTTTACTTTACGAGTACAATTTATTTTTATAATTTAAACTTATAATTATAAATATGCATTTATAATCTGAAAATCCTAAAAATATTTACTTAAATTATAAGATTATAAAAAATGCAAAATTATGGAACATAAAAATAGAATTTTTAATTTTGTAATTACACGAATCAAATTCGTAACTAGGTTCGCATTAAACTGGATTAATAGAAAAAAATATGCAACTTTATAAATATCCGAGTCCTGGTCTTGACCTACGAATCACATTGCACTGAATATCAATAATTTTAAATGTCTCATTTAATAATCCCCCTACTCTTCACACAACTCCTTTATTAAATAGGTCCAAAATCCGCTTATTGGTCAACGAGTAAATTAGGAAGCCCAACAATTTCATTATGATACAAATAATTTATTATAAAAAAAAAAAAAAACAGTGACAGCATGTAAGCACGCCACTGCGAGTGGTCATATGTGTGTGTGTGTGTGTGTGTTTGCAAGTATAATTACTATATACTAACCAGCTATGGTGTTGAGGAACATGAGGTACTCAAAATTGGATATCTCACGGCGTTGCCATTTTTGCGTCATGTTCGAGTTTCGCATCAACTGCCTGGGAGACATCATGGACGCGCGTCTGAAAGTTTATTATTTAATGGTGAGGTTACATCAATTCATATTATTATAAGTCAACGTGATAAAAAATGAATATATAAAAATAATAAATTATTTTACACATACATAAAAGAAATATAATTATATGCATCGGCTCGTAGGATAAAGAAAAAGAAAATGTTAATAGGAACAGTAATAGCAAAGCGTAATTTGATATAAGAAATAAGAGAAAATACAACGATAAGTATCAACGTTATTCTGTAATAAGTTATGAAAAAGAATAATCGTTATTGATTTTTGCATTTCAAAAAACAATTATTTTGTAACACTACAAAACAATAAATAACTTATCTATAGTACATTATATATTTTTCTTAGATGATTTGTTTTTTAAAAGATAATATTATTTATTTTTAATCATTGAAAATGTTTAATTTCCTAATCATATGAAAGCTATTTTAATCATAAACACTTTTTTTTTTAGTTCTATAACCGATACGTTAATCTTAAAAATCATATTGACTTCACATTTAATTAATTAAAAATATTTAATCTTTGTAAAAGGTATATTACCAAAAATATAAATTATATGAAATCATTTATAATGTAATAAATTAAATATCTTTAGGTTAAAAATATAGCAAATAAACTAACACTTATAAAACGTTTCTAATTTAGTGTTATATATTTAAGCAAGAGAAAGATATATTTTAAAAGCTTACCTAGTTTGTGGTAAACCGTATTTGATACCAACTCCGACTCTGGGCAAAGCTTTTATTACTCTTTTAACTGTATTTTGGTCAGGGAATGAGAACATCACAGACGCTATAAATATACAAAACAATAAAATTAGAAATATGTTTAAAATATTCATAAAAAACAATAATAATAATAATAAAACTATTATAATTTGAATACATAAAATCAAAAATATAATATTTTCAGTTGCGTACTGCCGTCTATCGTGGAAGGTTGTACAGTTCGATAACAGTTTTTATATGCTCTCTTATCTCCGGTTTCTTTTCGTAACTAACTTTCTATACTAATACGAAATGTTGTGTATTGTTTGCATTGAAGATATTCCTCAGGGCGATGACATCAAGTGTACTAAATGCAATGAGTTTTTACATTTCAATTGCGCAGGCCTCCGAGAAGTGAGTTTTAAAAAAATGTCGGTCGCTCTAAAAAAATTATGGACCTGCTCAAATTGCAAAACAAAAAAGTCAGTAATGACACCAGTCATGGCCGGAAAATCTCAAACAGTCACAGATGAAACACTGAAAAGTGTTGTTGAATCTGTGAACTTTATGAGTTCTCAGTTTGATGATTTTAATAATCAATTAAAGCATTTGTTATCAACTATAAATGATTTAAAGTGTGAAAACAAAAGAATCACAGAAGAAAATATACTTTTAAAAAAGGAAACTGAAACGTCGGGGCGTTTAAATAAAATTGAACAAAAAACATTAGAGTGTCAGATAGAAATTGTAGGCGTACCTGAGTCTAAAAATGAAATTTGTACCAACACTATTCAAACTATTTTAAACAAACTGGGCACTGATGTTACGGCACAAAAAGTTTTTCGACTTCAATCAAAATTTCCGAATAAACCCAGAATTTTATCTGTGTGTTTCAACACGGTGAATGATAAATCTAAAGTTATGGAACTAGCGAAAAAACATAAACTAGTTGCAAAGGACCTGGACCCAACTTGGAACGAATCTGCTGTATATTTCAACGAAAAAATGACCTATACATACAGAAATCTATTTTTCAAAGCGAGAACATCAGCTAAGCAGGTCGGTTACAAATACATTTGGTTCAAAAACAACATAATTTTCGCTAAAAAAAATGACACTTCAAAGCCAATAATTATTGATGATGAATTATCTATATCTAGAATGGTATAAGTTTGAGTTTGGTACTTCTTATTTATTTTAGTTATTTCTTTTAATGACTGACGTAATTGATGTTATTGAAAAATATAATAATTATAACACTAGATATTTTGATTCTGTAACTGACTTTGTAAATAATTTTAATCTTAATAACAACGAAATTACCTTTTTTAATGTAATGTGTACTAACATACGTAGTGTAAATGCTAATTTTGATGAACTACTGTTATATTTAGAAAATTACATTAATTATAAAAAAATAGACATTCTCATATTAACTGAAACATGGCATAGTGTGGAGAACTGCGTGTTTACAATACCTGGTTATAATACATACTATTCATCCACTAAACGAAACCAAAATGATGGAGTAATAGTATTCGTGAAATGTGATTTACCGGTAATTTTATATGAATTTGGTTCTGTTGATAGCAACATCTTAAAATTGTCACTATGTATTAATAATACGCCTTTGGTATTTTACTGCGTTTACCGATCGCCTGCTAGCAACACTAATGATTTTATCGTAAACTTACGAAATATATTTGATAAAAAAAATACAGATAAGGGCTATAACTTCTTAATTGGAGATATGAACATAAATATTATAGAGAATATAAATAATGATTATCTTGACATGTTAGCCGAACACGGTTATAAGTCATATATAAACATATATACTAGATTACCTCTAAAAGGAAATTACTCGTGTTTAGATCATATTTTTATTAAAACTCAACAATCTAATTTAAATCTAATTGAAGCAGGTGTTATACAATCACATATCACTGACCATTTCTCTATTTTTGCAGCAGTACCAATTTCTAATCATGTTAGTTCTGATAATACACTTATTAAAAAGAGTGTCAACTACGACCTCTTATGCAGTTTATTAAGTAAAGAAAATTGGTCTGTTTTGAATAGTACATTAAATATTAACGAACTAATTGATATATTTTATGCAAAGCTATTAAAGCATATTGAAAACTCTAGCTACGAAATTAAGCTTAATTCTAAAAATAAATTCATTAAAGAATGGATGACAAAGGGACTGTTAATTTCGGCTCGTCGTAAAAATGATATTTCTAAACTGGTTAAAAAACATCCTAATAATGTTAACTTACGTGCTTATTTCATTAAATATAGTAATAAATTTACTTCAATTCTAAGAGCAAGGAAAATACTTTTTTACAAATCAAAATTTTCTAGTGCAATCACTAATCCTAAATTAACTTGGAAATTAATAAACAATTTAACATATAACAATAATAACTCAAACAATGATACATTCAAAAATAATATCGAAAATAATGGTCAAACAGTTAACCCACAAAAAGATCCAGCAAATATAGCAAATATTTTTAATTCTTTCTTCATAAGCGTTGGTAAAGACCTAGCTGTAAAATTCAATAACAGTTTGCTTAATTACGATTTTGAAGTACCAAGTTGTTCTTTTAATCAGCTCTTTCTTAAAAAGATTGAAAAAACCGAGGTCCAAAATATCATAAACAATTTCAAAGACAAAACGGCAGCTGGTTTTGACAACATTTCAGTTAAACTTTTAAAGCACATAGCTCCATATATTGTAGACCCTCTTATCTATATACTAAATATATGCCTCGAAAAGGGTGTATTTCCAGAAAAATTTAAACTCGCAATCGTCAAACCACTTTATAAAACAGGTGATAAAAAAAATGTGACCAACTATAGACCGATTTCCATGCTTTGCAATTTCTCAAAAATTTTCGAAAAAATAATTAAAGTTAGACTTATAACCTTTTTAGAAGCGAATGAATTATTATCTAAAAATCAATTTGGTTTTCGACCTGGTAGAAGTACAACTGGAGCGCTCTACGAGACGTCCAAATTTTTATATAATGAATTAGACAATAACAAAAAAGTAATTGCTGTCTTCTTAGATCTCGCGAAAGCATTTGACACGGTTAGTCACGATGAACTTATTAAAATGTTGCCTTGTTTTGGAATATCAAATGAAAGTCTTATGTGGTTCAAAAGTTATCTAAAAAACCGTAAACAAGTAGTTTCGATAAATGGCGTTCATAGCGCTGAGGGTGAAATCGATTACGGTGTACCGCAAGGCAGTGTTTTAGGACCCCTTTTATTCATTTTGTATATAAATAACATCTGTAACCTACGTATTGACGGTCAAGTTGTAACCTATGCTGATGATACTTGTTTACTTTTTTCCGGAAACTCTTGGGATGACGTTCATCAAAAAACGACTGTTGGAGTAAATACTGTTTTTAAAGAACTAAATAATAATAAGTTGACTTTGAATATAAGTAAAAGTGTTTTCATTGCTTTCTCAATTTATAATACGTACATACCTTTCGATGATATTATTATTCACTCTTGTAAAAATCAAGATTTAAATTTTAAATCATGTAACTGCCAAAAAATAAGTAGGGTTACGATTGTTAAATATTTAGGTCTTATTTTTGACTGGAATCTACGGTGGAAATTTCATATTGAAAATGTGGTTATGAGATTAAGATCTGTTATTTGCAAATTCTTCAAACTTAATAAACTCTTACCTACTGAAACAATGTATACTGTATATAACGCACTTTATAAGTCAATTTTCCAATACGGTCTTTTAGTATGGGGTGGGTGTTCTGATAATGCTATAAAACCACTGGTGATTCAACAAAATCATGCAGTAAGATTGTGTCTAGGGAAAAAGGAGCTCTATGGCTCGACTTCCTTAAACTATAAAGTATTGAGAGTCCTACCGGTCCGTTATTTATATAAGCAGTTCTCCATTCTATTTAAAGCCGGTAAAATTACTATTAAAAACGTCAATAAACGGGAGCACAGGGCTTACGATTTGCATGTTAGTTACACAAAAAAAAATATAGGTAATATGTTCGTTGATTATTTAGGTTCAATTAATTTTAATGCTATGCCATTTGAGCTGAAAAAAAAATATTGTAAAAAATGTATATAAAAATAATTATGAATTTAAAAAAAGAACTATTGTAAACTGGTTGTTACTTAATCTTTAACTGTATTGCATGTCTAATTAGGAAATAAGTTATTTAAATACTGTAATTTCTATGTATTTTATAGACTTTATTTGTTAACAAACAACTCATTTACCTCGCCACAAGCTATGCTTAATGGGGTGAATTAAATAACTAATGTATGTAACTATATTATTTATTCAATAAAAAAAAAAAAAAAAAAAAAAAAATATAGTTATTTATAATATTCACAGTGTTGGTTATGGGCTAAGGAGTCATAAAGTATAAACAATACGAGGTACGTATTAAAAATCGAAAAGTAATTTCCAATATAATAAGATATTATTTTGATGTTTTAAAATATTTGTAGTTAGTTATTTAAAGATTTTTCATGAAAAATAATCTTGTTTATAATTTATACATCCAAACAAATTTTTTTTGTAAATTAATTAGATTTTCTTGTAATCTTTTTTGATGGTTGTAAATAATACCAGTTTTATATTGTATACATACGCACACTCCTGAGGTACATAATAATAATATATAACAGTCGAAAACACATTTCACATTTTAAAGTGCAATTAATGAAGAACACGTAAGACATAATAAATTATAATGCATAACGTACAAAGAAAAAAAAATTAACCACGTCCCATTAGAAGTACTAATTTAAGACGCGACATATTATCACAGTGGAGCTGTGGGTTTTATATATGTGTATTAAACTGTATTAATAGGCACATCAAAAATAACACGACCATTGAGTGCACATATAGCTAGGTGAATAAATTACATTTAAACACAGATTTATTTGAATCGGTGGTAATAGCGGGAGTATAAAAATAATATTAGTTTGTCACGACATGTGACGCCCATTATTGCGTAAAAGCGTCATCCGAGAATCAAAAGATTAGAGAAAACAAAACATCACTACATCATAAGAATCATCAAAATATACGCACGGCGGTAGTTATTATTATTATTGATACCGTTGCAAAACTACTGTAATGACATGAATGTACACGGTAGTAATTTTTATGTACACGACGGAAATGAAAAACCAGAAAAACGGAAACACTATAATTTAATATATATAATAAAAGTATAATACAAAGATTGTAATCTTCGTGTAGACGTAATAGGTCAAAATTCGAAAAACGCGTCATACGTTGCGGCCGAAACCCTTTTAGTGGATTGAAAAACGAACTACTAATACGTCGCCGAAATCGTATATCTACAGTAAGAAGACTCATCGAGAAAAACCTTACACTGTAATACGTGAACATCTATACATATATAGTGGATAACTGCAGCAGGAGTGCTCGTTCATTTCGCAATATAGAGTTGTTGTAACGCGGATGGGACGGTGTACGTATATAATTCAGTTTCTGCGCGACCCTTTCTGCGGGCCAAAGTGTTGTACTAGAGGCGGCGCTGGTATAAACTCATGTTTGTGTATATACCGAGCATATACATTTTATATATATACATATATACGAGTGGGGAAAACATGAGGGGGTGGTAGCAAATGAGTTTGCTGGCCGTCCTTTAAAATCGAATTAACATTGATCCGGCGGCGTCGGTGGCGGCACCAGCACCCTTAACAAAACACATTGGGTAGACCTCGCTGACGAGAAGGGTCGAAGATAATTTCTCGAACCCCCGCACGACCCCTAAGCACTTCCGGCCTATTCAAAACGAACGTTTCCTGTTCAGAAACAAACCCTCAAACGCTACACACTCGTAACAATAAATCAGACAGCAAAGGTATATATGTATAATAAACGATGCACTAGCTCCACCGGTATGATAATATGAGGTGCCCACACGTATATGTGGGTTTATACAGTACAGGTAATTTTCCAAGTTCACGGTTACTGCGGTTGATCTTGCCTGATAGTAAAAAACATACAGCAACTACGCATATTTAACAATATATATGTATTAACCATAAAACGTTTACGATCAAAATAAGTCGGATATAGTATTATTGTTTGTACACCAACATAACGTTACCTCGTATAGACATAAACGAATGAATTATAATAGATTTATATGAAGACTGCGAACGCGATACAATACTATAATATTATCATAGGTATACAACCTCACGTCATGAAAGTGTATTGTCTTCTCGTTCAGTTTTAGTGCACACAATACAGACTCCGAAGGTGACTGACACTCGTGGATGCGACATAAACCATATTAGAATATTTAAGTCCATTTAATTACAGAAAGAATGATAAAACAATCGAGAAAATAATAATATATATAGGTATTAAACTATTATTAACGATTCTCATTAGCTGAATCATCATTAAAGATATACAATTCACGTTATATCAACGCACCCTAATAACGTATTTACGCATCAGGTACTTCAATTGTGTGTAATACGATGCACTTCAGGCGATACAAAAAGTAAAATGTGTATGATAAAACCGAATTTGTTAGAATGACAAAACCATTTTCTAGAAATATATTGCAGAATCGACTCGTAAGATAAGTGAAGAGACATTTATATTATATCCACCATGGATTCAAATAAATGTTCAGAAGTTTTGTTAAGTTTGGCTCGACCTCTGGCCATGGA
>JASXSY010002501.1:0-27090 GCA_034509805.1 Sipha maydis | reverse complement strand
TTTCTGTTAATAGCAAAAAATTGTTACAATGTTTACATTATAAATTTTTTTTAAGTAAATTCACTTGTACACAAAATTTGTTACGTAAATTACGAATTATTATTCCCTTTTTACCGATTTTCATGGAATAGAATTCCGGTTCAATAACTATCTATAAATATTTCAATATATATATAATGCCTTATATACATTTTTTTTCACCTGAATGGATAATTATTTAATTTTAATATATGATTATATGATTATATATATATATATATATATATATATATATTTATTAAAAAAAAAATTAATAGATAATAAAAGATTAAAATTAACTTAATTTTATGCGACCGTAATTCTCTATCTTCTTTCTCAATATCAGATTATCTTTACTATTTTTATCGCTATGACTGAATCGATAATTTCAATAACGTCACGAATCACATAGTTTATGAAATTGAGATATTAATGAAAACGTTTACTATCCATGTATTTCTATACATTGAGGGTAAAAACGACTTTAGCTATAAATTTTTTATCGGATAAATAAATAATAATTATTTATGTTTTTACACTAAATGCATTGAAATAAATAAATAGCAAACGTTTTTACTGATATCTTAATTTCATAAAATAAATGACTCGTAATCAGTGTTTATTTAGTCATTTAAGACAGGACGGACGGTTTGGAATATATCTATCACCGTTATTAGTATACTAACGTACAAAAAATAATAATACTAAAAATTTTATGGCTTATCATAACCAATCATTTTTGTACTATACATCATCAGCTACAGAAGTCTATAGAAGCTGGAGATTGGTCAAACTGATGCCCTTTATTAAAAATCACATCTAATTATTTAATCAGAATTAATTATTAGTTATACAATTTCGCTGGAGTTACAGCACACGTAGCCAAAAAATATTGGTTGAGTGACTTTCGGTCACCATCACAAATGACGACGACAAAATTCACAAACATAGGTAACGTGGTCAATCATGTGCAATAATAATAATGCACATTATACCGTCCATCGGATCAGCACAGAAGGTAGTGCCCAGCCGACACACATACGCACGTGTAAAAGATAAGATAAAAATTTCTTAAATTTATATTTTTATAATAACCGTGCTCATCGCAACACTCCGTCGGCTCAAAAAATTACTCTTACACTTGTAATAATAATTATTATAATATAATAAAAATATAAAACAAACTTCAACAAGAGATATCATTTTGTCGCGTTACATGGTAACCGTAAATATTCGGGATATCGTCAAAATAATTTATACTCGTATTCATTTTAACATATTGATTTAAACTTTAACTGTTTTTGTCGTCTCATATCTTCTTCCAGTAATATTGACGATCTCAGACGTATCTTCAATGCACGGTATTTGAATACTTGAATATTTTTACGGCGGGTTCCATGTTTACCAATCACTTTAAATTGATATTGTTTTAGAACATTTATAGTACTGGTAATCTGACATTTTAATGTTTTTGTCAAAGTTGTCAAAGTAAAAAATATTATTTTATTTATTTATGCGTACGGTAAATCTATAAAATAACAAATGATTCATCAAATATTATTCATATATAACTATTCTTCTATAGTTTTATAATGTAAAAAAAAAAAAAAAAAAAGAACCGGATGGGCCTCGCTCTGCTGTACAGTTAGGGGTGGAGTGCACCTCGCTTATAGGATAGGTCATTATTACAATGGATTTGTTAAATTTGAATGCAATGATAGATATCATTGTATACGAAAAACGATTCTGAACGGAGTTCATATGTTAGTCTAGAATATAATACAATGTTATTTATAAATATTATATAAGTATATTTTATTTTTAAACGAAAAATTTAGAAAAACCGAAAATTTAAATTGTCTATAAATAAGTCAAAATATGTCAAAATACTTTGAAATTTTAACCATGTATAGAAAACGTCAATATAAAGATTTAATGATAATTTCAAGTTGTTGCGGTTTTTCGTTTTTGAGTTAGGGCATTTTAAAAAAACCGATATCATTTGTCAGTCTAGAACATTCTACATTATATTATATTTTACATGTAATTTTATGTCAATATTCGATGTTCAAACGCTTATAAAAAAAATTGTGCCTATGGATTTTAATAATTTTTGAATGACATTAAGAACTACTTCTGTGGAATCTTCGATTAAATTTTCAAGTATTTTGTAGAAGCCAAATTTTTTTTATCACCGATTATAAAAATAAAATGTAAAAAATCGAATATTTTAAATGACTATAAGTGGCTTAAAAATCAATATAATATTTTGAAAAAAATATTGCATCAAAGAAATACCAATCTTAACAGCTGGTAGAAATTTCAAAAATCTGCGACTTATACTTTTTGAATTATAACAAATATTTAAAATCGTCTGAGAATAAATCGCTATTTTATGCAATTTCGTAAATATTTAAATTTCAAACAGTCATACAATTTTTTCCTCTTAGTCCGGTAGAAATTTTTTTAAAGATTTTTGAAGAGTAGCTCATAGATAACCTAGTGTTAAAATTTTGAACTTTAAGTATGAACAAAAAAAATTTTATGAATTTTTATCTACAAAATAACTTGCAAATTATCGTGATTTTTACACATTTTATACAAATTTGAGAATTAAGGGCTTATAAAAAAAAATTGAGTTAACCGATCACCGATATTTTTTAGTTACGATAATTTTAACTTATTATAAACCTAGTATAAAATTTTCAAGAGTTTTCGCTCAATCAATTAAATTTTATAGATGTTTAAAAACAAAAATTTAACAAAAATCGAAAATTTAAATTGTCTATAAATAAGTCAAAATATGTCAAAATACTTTGAAATCTTAACCATGTATAGAGAACGTCAATATAAAGATTTGGTGAAAATTTCAAGTTGTTGCGGTTTTTCATTTTTGAGTTAGAGCATTTTAAAAAAAACCGATATCTTTGTCAGTCTAGAATATTATACAGTATATTATATTTTACATGTAATTTTTTGTCAATATTCGCTGTTCAAACGCTTATAAAAAAAAATTGTGCCTATGGATTTTAATAATTTTTGAATGACTTTAAGAACTACTTCTGTGGAATCTTCTATTAAATTTTCAAGTATTTTGTACGAGCCAAATTTTTTTTATCACCGATTATAAAAAAAAAATGTAAAAAAATCGAATATTTTAAATGCCTATAAGTGGCTTAAAAATCAATATAATATTTTGAAAAAAATATGACATAAAGAAAATACCAATCTTAACAGCTGGTAGAAATTTCAAAAATCTGCGACTTATACTTTTTGAATTATAAAAAATATTTAAAATCGTTTGAGAATAAATCGCTATTTTATGCAATTTCGTAAATATTTAAATTTCAAACAGTCATAAAATTTTTTCCTCTAATTCCGGTAGAAATTTTTTTAAAGATTTTTGAAGAGTAGCTTATACATAACCTCGTGTTAAAATTTTGAACCTTAAGTATGAACAGAAAAAATTTTATGAATTTTTATCTACAAAATAACTTGCAAATTATCGTGATTTTTACATATTTCGTATAAATTGTAACTTTGAGCACATATAAAAAAAAATTGTGACTTACGATTTTAGATTTTTTTTTATCAGTTAAGGAACAACTTATAAGAAACCTTGTATTAAATTTTCAAGATTTTCTAGGCAGCCAAAAAAATTTTATCGTTATTTAAAAAAAAAATACTTAAAAATATTGAAAATTTCAATTGTCTATAAATAGCTTAATAAAAGTCAAAATACTTTGAAAATTTAATGGTGTATAGAGAACGCTAATCTTAACATTTGGTGAAAATTTCAAGTATTTACATCGATTAGTTTTTGAGTTATAGCAAAATAAAAAAATTGATTATGTCAAAAACTGGTTTTGCGTAAAAACTCCCGTTTTTCCCAAATTTTTTTATGGTTTTTCCCGTCGCATTTAAAAAATATTGGAAATTTTTAACTTTTGACCCCCCAAAGTACCAAATAGATTCACTTTCCTTTCAGAAAAGTTGCTACATAAGGCAATCGAAGCATTTTTACTGCCCCAAAACGTGTCGACAGACACAAAAAAAAAAAAAAAAAAAAAAAAAAAAAAAAAAAAAAACACACATCATTGTAAAATCAATACATTCTTCACTCCGTTCAGAATCTAAAATAATAATAATCATGAATAATTTGTTCACAGCAAAATACGTTTAACAGTTGATCTTGTTAATTCCAACTTAATTATAAATAATTTACTTGAGTTTGGAAGCTGGCGATAATCCTACGTTTCGCTTCATCAGCATTAAGTCTTTTACCCATGACTAGAAAAGTCAAGTTCGTATTCTTTGATGTACTAATCTCGATATTAACTTAAGTTTATCTTAAAATTTTGCTTTAAATGTATATTTGTATATTTGTATTTCCTTAATTGTTCATATTTATCTAAATTATGGTTTTCAGCAGATATTGTAAGTACCTACACATTTTAAAGAATAAAATTTAAGTTTATATTTGCTTTATATTTTAGTTATAAATCAACAAAACTTTATAAAGCATTACTACTCAAACAAAAAGCAAAAATTATATTTAAAATCCTATTAATGATGTTCTATCAAATAAAAATTATCTGTCTATTATTTATTTTCATTTTTTATTTAGCTGTCAACAAAATGTTATTATATCTTAACAATTAAATCATAAGAATATAATAACTGAATATACATTATCAATTAACACAATATAATTATAAGTGAAACGAATAGTCTTAGACAATAATAAAAATGAGCTAATTAAATATGGGTTGAAGGCCTATTAAAATGTATAATTATTGGCCAAGATATTTAGTGATTAAAAACTTGAAAATTTAATTTATTAAGGTACAAAAAAATTTGCAATGTGGAGTAAGTTGTTTGTGTGTAATCTAAATCTAAGTGCAGAGGCACTAAATGTATCAGATATATTTGTTGAATACTGCATTTCTCTGATTATAAGCTTATTGCATCGATATGTTGATGGTTTGAAAGTGTAAAAAGAGGTACATTAGGTGATCCATGATTGCATTAAAATTTAAGTGTCCACAAGAACGAAGCATCAGAAAAAGAGATGATGACCAACTCGTAAACTTGGTTAGGACGGTGATCAGTGTTTTTGAAGGCTGAGAAGTATATTTTGAATATAGATTGACGAAGTTGTTCTATTGCCATGTTAATGGAAAACAACAGATTCGTTGATTACATTAGAAACGTCACAAGAGGTGTTGATTTCGATTTAATTGTCCTCTTCGATCACCACGACAGCGAAACGATTAAGTATAACTAATGGTTTGAATTTTATTCCTGTATGGATAGGAGTATTAGATGAAGATAGCAGCGACCATTTGGGTTAGTTAGTAATCGGAGAGAATGTTATCCATCTTGAAAGTTAAGATGCGTTCGATAAAATATAATATCGTGAAATGATAACATAATTAATATCTCGATAATGGAACGAGCAAATCGCACAAACATGCTATCATGTTGCAGGTCAACATAAAATTGATCATCTTATTACTTATTTATTAATATTAAAATAGTATGATAAATTATTTCGTTCATAATTGAAGTTCTAACTTTACTCAATTATTCAGATGGTGCAGTTTGGCCATTGTTTCCGATTGTGCCCAATGTTTTTGAAATGGATAAACACAAAGGCATTGCTGTTTCCCTTATTACCTACATCACATGGACTTGTGTGGTTGGACAACAATGGTACATTTTTTACCTTTGGAATATCTTGCTGTCCTGTCATCAAAATGTTGACTGTAGTTTTGATCAAGTACCAAAGATTTCTATTTTCTGAAAAAAATTGAAAAAACTGAAAACGAAGTTTAAATAATTATAAAAATGTATTTCAATCGAATTTGATATAAATGTTCAACTAGTAAAATAATTCAGAAAATTATTTGATAATTCATTTGATCGGCTAAATTTATTACAACTATAAACAATTGATATTTGATTCGATTACCATTATAAATATACAAAATATAATTTAGTATCGATAAATAACGACTAATAATGCAATTTTAGTGATTTCGTATTATCAAACAATAGTCAATGGAAAAAGTGGAAAAATGCTTATAAATATTTAGAATTTATTTAAATATTACGAGACGGTTAAACACCATAAGGATGCAATTACAAGTACTCAGTTTACGTTTAATGTCACTATGTATTATATATTTTATAGAATAACAGTTTAATGACTAATATCGTATGAGTATAATTGATATTTTTTGAAACACCTGATTTAGTAAACATATCATTTTCTAATATTCAATATACTATTTTATGGCTTCCCGATAATTTTTTTTTTTGTATTGCTACGAAAAAAAAAAGTCTTATGAAAAATCTTTTATCTAAATTTCAACTTTTAATTATAAAATGTTTATAAGTTTTTTAACGAAAAAGAATGTAGTAGACTTTTTTTTACGTTTTGTCAACATTTAATGTTTAAACATTATAAATTTTTTTTATTTTTTTTTTTAAATGCTCATTTTTATTTTTTTATTAAGAGATATGTACGAGAATACGAGAAACTTTTAATTTTAAACTTTTTTAATACATTATTTTGTGACAAAATTAACCAAAACTATATTATCTTCATTTTACGGAAAACCTTCAAGATCTTGACAAATATCTTCATAGGCACTTGCATATATTTTAGCAAAAAAAAAAAAAAATGTATAAAATATTAGGAAAATTATATCGGTGATGATAATATTTCCAAAGACATAGTTTTTTACTTTTAATTCGAAAATACAAAGCTTGGTTTTTTAAATTTTTTTAAAAGTAACCATTTATGGATTAAATTAAATTTTTCAAGAGTATTTTTATAGTGTGGGATAAGTGAATATTTTAGAAAGTATATAGATACTGAAGCGTCTTCATAAAATATACTCCATTTTAGCCATATTAAGTTTTGTTAGAGACTATCTATTTAATTTTTGCAAAAATTCATGAAAAAAGTAAGACTCAACCAAAAAATTTGACCTATGTAGATGTTTAATTCAATAAACAAATATATTTCAAATAGCTTCAAGATATGTGTACATAAGTTTATATTACATTGAATTACAAGAATAATTTTTTGCTTTTCATCTGTATACTTTTGAGTTATATAAGGGACTTTGGAAGCATTTTTATTCGTGATATAAAATAATTAAAAAAAAAAAGAACCGGAATGGACCTCGCTCTGCTGTACAGTTTGGGGTGGAGTGCACCTCGTTTATAGGATAGGTCATTATTACAATGGATTTGTTAAATTTGAATGCAATGATAGATATCATTGTATACGAATAACGATTCTGAACGGAGTTAATATGTTTGTCTAGGATATAATACATTGTTATTTATAAATATTGTAAAAAGTATATTTTATTTTGAAACGATAAATATATTTTTCAATTATGATGGGTTGGCAATTGCATACAGCGACATAGTTAAATTATTTAAAAACAATGCATGTAGTTATTATAATAATAGCTTATATTAACATATAGCATCGATTTTAATATTTATATATGTGATATCGTATATGATTTGTTGGTCATTACACATGTTGACGACGTGGAGGTTGATACTTGATTGCGACTTTTAAAATTAACAATGGATTTAAATAATTGATAAATTAAATAATTTCAACATCTCCAAAATTTTTTAGTTACGATAAGCTTAACTTATTATAAACTTTGCATTAAATTTTCAAGAGTTTTCGGTCTGCCAATTAAATTTGATTGATGTTTAAAAAATTTTTTTTACAAAAATCAAAAATTTAAATTGTCTATAAATAAGTCAAAATATGTCAAAATACTTTGAAAACTTAACCATGTATAGAAGACGTCAATATAAAGATTTGGTAAAAATTTCAAGTTGTTGCGGTTTTTTGTTTTTGAGTTGAGCATTTTAAAAAAATGTAATTTGTTAAAACGTGATTTTGCGTAAAATTTCCCGTTTTTTCGTAATTTTTTTATCGTTTTTTTCGATTTTTTAAAAAGTATTGAAAAAGTTGGATTTTTGACTTGCCAAAGTACCATATACATTCACTTTCCTTTCAGAAAAGTTGCTGTTTAAGCAAATCGAAGCATTTTTACTGCCAAAAAAGGTGTCGTCAGATACAAAAAAAAAAAAATAAAAAAAAAATAAAAACGCACATCATTGTAAAACTAATAGATTCCATCACTCCGTTCAGAATCTTAAACTGAGACGCCGTTGGGACGTCTGGCAGATGTGAAACATTGAAACTATTTCGTATAGAAAATATGCATAAAAGGATGATTTATTAAAGGAAATAAAAATAAAACATTTAGATTTTTACAGAAACATATTCTTTATTTACAAACTATGTACTTAATTAATACTAAAAATTATAAAATCAAAACTTACACACTAGAAACGCATATGTTTGAATCTTCTACGTTTCAGTAATTTTTATGTTTATAAACTCTAAGCCTCTATGTAGGTCGTAGACAATCAACTCTTAAATAAATGTAATCATTGGTTTTAGTTTTCGTAATTCTTACACTTAAAAATGTACAAAATTAGAACTATTTATAACATGTTGTGTCGTGTAAATAACTACTTTTATACTGGTTTGGACGATTTATTTCATTCATTTTATTTTGCGTTATGCACAAGACGGATGTTGATAATAATAATAACGGTGAATTATTTGATTTCTATATAATTATTATTTATTTACACAATTATCGACATCTAGTAAGTAGTATTCAATATGGATAAAAGCTACCAAGGATCTAAAAATCAACAAAAAAAGTAATAACAATTTTTTAGTAAAGAGTTATGTTTTTAATGTCATCGCGCGTAAACTCGTCACAACATTTTGGACGCGGCAAACGTACAAAACCAGGCAACGTGTTAACTCTTTCCGACGTGTTGTTTAGTACTATTGACCTCTTAATTTTTGGTTACAATGAACTTTCTAAAAATATATTAGTCGAATGGTCTGCCGTCCTGTGCTGAAAACACAGTGTATAGCAACCGAATTTATAGGACGATGACGGAGAGGAGGATAGTGTGACTGTCGAGTGCTTGAGTAAGAAAGGTTATTGTTGTGCTGAGGCGGATTGAGCCGAGGAGCTACACGCGGTGCGGTGGCGGTGGAGCCACAGCATGGCAACACTTCACCACCAGAATAGTCGGCCACACTTCTACACCGCGCACCATAAGACGATTCACATTACAATATATGTATGAACTTGAAATTTTAAAATCAAAAAGCGTTACGTATTTGGTCCTTATACATCTGGAGTGTATATATATATATATATATATATATATATATATATATATATATATATATATATATGGCCTGTATAAATTTGTTTTAAGGTAAACGGCTAGGTAATAAAACAGTATTAAAATACAATTTTCTGAAAACGTTTATGAGGATTCATTTTTAAAAAAAATTTAAGACAATATTTTGAGAGTTCTTATAACTTTTTCTTTTCATAGTCCTTCATTTATTTAAATACTGTTAAATTTTAGATAACAAAGATAATATCATGTTTTCCAAATAAATATTACTCATCGTGGTAAGGTGGTGATATGCTTAGGTCATAAATAAAATTATATAATACACAATATAACCATCAACTAGAAATTCCCTTTTATTTTTATTTTGATCCATTTTACTTTATAGAATAATTAATTTTTTGAAACAGTTTGGTATTGTATCCTTATTCACATTTATTTAATAGTGACCCCAATTTAGAATATAAACATCATTATTGAATAGTTTTCATCGCGTACATGATATTTTTTGTTTATACACCTTCACCGATAGAAATATCATGCTCTTTTATTCAAAATAATGATAATTTTATGTTTATTTGTCAATTTTTTTTTTTTTAAATCGTTGAAACTTAATTTCTCGATACAACATTATTTTATATGCCTATCGTTTTTCAATTTATTTTTATTCACCAACAGTAACTTGAAAAAAGAAAAATTAAATTAAAATTAAAATATGAATTTAACTATAATAGTTTAATCAACTATCTGGGCATCGATAATATTATCTATGGTATAATATTTATATAATAGAGTTTTAAATTAATTTTGTATCTCAATAATAATCAATAATTTTTGTTGCCAGTAAAAAAGTATCACAAACAATGAGTCATAATCTAGCATTTAAGAAGAAGTGAAAGTATGATTTAAAAACATGATAAAGGTTAATGCTCAATAGCTCGATTAGAATAGGAACTGAAATACTAAAATACATACATGTGACTGTGTGATTTTGATAATGTTCATGGATCTGTCTGATTCATGAGTTCATTAATTCAAAATAATCATTAATTTACGAGTCTTTGATAGAAAACTCATATTTCACGGGGTAAAATCATTCAGAGAAATTTAAAGTAGAGTTTTTTTTTTTTTTTACTCAAAGAAAATATTATGTAGTGTTTTTATTATTTCGATTACTTTTTTTATTAATTGTTCATACCCAGTGTTGGGAATAGATAACTAATAATTTATCTAGATAAAGATAAAGATGACTATACTAATTCTTATCTAGATACAGATAAAGATAGTTATACTAAATTTCATCTAGATAAAGATAAAAATAAGTACATTTTTATCTAGATAAATATTAGATAATTTCATGTTTGATTTTGAAAATATTCAGGATACTACAGCCTACAGATATTAGGTAAAAAATTCATAATTAAAAACATTTTAAAATAAATATCATTTTTTAAACTCATTTCAAACATTAATAAACATAAAATTGAAAATAATTTTTTTTTGAAATAAACTTCATAAGAAGATTGTCATCTTGTCAGTTATTATCTGTGTCATAGATATATGATGTACAGAAAAATGTAAAAATGAAAATATAGAAACATTTTAAATTTTCAAATTTTAATTTTGTTCTATTTAAATAAATTATCTAGATTGGTACTGATAGATAACAAGATTTTTATCTAGATGAAGATAAAGATAACTGAGTAGAAATTTATCTAGATAAGATAAAATATAAATAATTTTTATCTATATAACTTATCTAGATACATTTATCTAGATATTTCCCAACACTGTTCATACCTGAAAGAAAAACTTATGTAAATAATTATACGTAAATAACTGAAAATTAATTTTTTGGAAAAAAATATAAACATTACCTTACAAATATTATTCTTCTCGTTAAGACATAAAAAAAAATAATGAAGCCCTTACTATAATTTTAGACAGAACGATTTTTCCCGCATGAAACGTATATTTACGCTTGAATCACCAGTCCATTGTGTATTCTAAATAATCTGAAATACAAGTGAACTTGGATCATTTAAATGAGTAATATATTGTACAACACATTTCAAATATATAAAGTATGTTCTCTCTAAAAGGTACCACTAATTATTTTAGTTTAATGACCTTGTATTGAAATGGAGTATTCGGGGAATGAAAGGGAGTACCAAAATACGCAACATTAGCTAATTTAAATGTTTTTACGAGACATAATGTACGGGCAGGCGCAATACAACATACTTTTTTTTAAATGGAACGCCATTTTATTTTTCACATATTCGAATAGAGTGTATTTTTTAAAACAATCTTTGTATAAACGGTTTTTTCCTAATTAAAAATTTGTTAAATTGTAGTATGTTGAAGTTCAATATTTGAAAATAATCTGGTTTTAATGAAATTTTAATTATGTATAACTTAATACTTGAAAATTAAAATTAAATAAATTGATAAATATCTGTTTATAGACAGATAAGACATGTATATAATATATATGTATATATTTATATTATTTTTGTAAAATGATTAAAATTTTTTTCTTTATATTTTTTCTTTTCTTAATATTTAATAAATATAAAAAAACTTGAAAAAAAAAAGAAATTAAAATAGCTCATAATATATTAACGGTTTTTTGCTTACAAAAATTTGTAATTTTTTCTATTGAATGGTTAACTATATTCTTTAAAAATTAACCTTCTTCTTTTATGCATAATATAAGAGTCATCGTGCGTAGCAATTATACAGGTTATTATAATAGTACAATAGGACAAAATGAATTTCAACAGCTAATGTAGAATCATTGTCCATTAATTGTCATAGGGTCTTCAGTTTATAACTCAAAACAATACTCACGAAGGACTATTTAGTGTTATTATGTTACAAATATTTAAACTTAATTAAAATAGTTTGGAATTTGTACATTTTCATAACCAATAAGTTGTTTTAAAAATGATATGCGGCAATACGAATTCATTATATTATCAAATATATATATATATATATATGACATGTCTTTATTTTTTACATTTAAAATATAGCCATGACTAGTTCGAATTGATTTATACCATTTTGAAGCCAATACAATTCTGTACTAAAAACATGTATTACCTAATTTATTACATACGTTACTTTTAATGTAAAGAATTTGAAACATTCATTTTTATAAATAAATCTCTTCCTGGAATAGAGTATTTTTCTTTTTTTTTTTTAAGAAAAAAACCAACTCCCACATTATTATGTTAATAATTTTAACAGTATTCAAAAAAGCATAGTTATTTTTTCTATGTTAGTAAATTGACTATCGAATGGTAAAAAAAAATAAGTAATTGAAAATGGTAAAGATGTAAATGTCACTCATAACCAATGAGCCAAAATAACATCGGACGAATATGAATATTTATTTTAAAAATGTTTTACATTAATAGTTATGTGCTTATCTAATAATCTACTTAGGTTAATAAATTGAAACACGATACAAAATATCGGTCAAACAATTTTAGAACTCAAGTTCTTGGACAATAAAACAATAATAATTATAATCATAACAAAATTAGTCAATACGTTGATACCTCTAAGT
The DNA here is from genome assembly GCA_034509805.1 of Sipha maydis. Lineage (NCBI taxonomy): Eukaryota > Metazoa > Arthropoda > Insecta > Hemiptera > Aphididae > Sipha > Sipha maydis. The sequence continues at coordinate 14,216 of JASXSY010002501.1, read as the reverse complement.
CGAGCCAATATGTATCCGAATTGTCATTATTAGTTATTTTACAAATAAATGTAATGCACTTTTTATCAGTCACAGTATTGGACTAATGTGTATTCATGTATACGAATTGCGTGATGTATGTTACAAGTCAAAGTTGTATTTTTAAACGTCACTAATAATGGAAATAAACGGGCATGTTATGATAAGACATAAAATTCGCGAAAATCGTTTTCGTTGGGAATATGATGTGAGGCGACATAAAAAGGTTTTTTGTGATATCTATCAGAAACGTGTTGGTTAACCATAATTTATTCGGCTCATCGGCCGTCGGCCATGCGATCCGTCCGCCCCGTATTTTATTCAGCTCAATGTCGTGTACTTGCTCAAAATATTATGCAACAATGGTGTTTTGACGTGGGCATATTTTATCACTGGGGTTTTTTGATTAAAACGTTCTCCCAAACGTTTCGCCCGCATGTCACACTCGTCGTCGTCAACCAAATCGTCCCGGGGAAACTGTTCACAGTCTCGTCTGCGTCAAGCGCAACACACATCCACGGGGCCATTGTATATCCGCGCAGAGCGTGGGTACAGTTTCACAGGATTGCGTTTTACATTCTTTCGCGATTGTTCGCCACCACTAACCGGCAGTTTATTTCTCGAGGCTATCGCGTCAACTCGATCAACATGCGTAAACATATGAGCGTGCTGTTGTGCGAACATGTTTTTGTCGTAACACGACGGCAACGATGGCAGAATTAGTCACGGAACTGGGTTGAGCCAGTATCGACCGGTCATCGAAAATATTCGCACCGCTCGTACGCCGACTTAGGCGGTGCGCGATGACACGGACTCTGGCTGTCAATCGCCGTGCGTGTTCACGATCCGTTTGCGACGGTGGGATAAAAGACGACGTGACAACACGTGTCTGCACGAAATGTCCGTCACGGTACACTGGCCGAGTCAGAGTGGGAGCATTACAGAGCAACCCAAATCGGTATCGGAAAGGACTTTGTGTGACGCGAATTGACGAATCGATCGAACTTCACGGCACATCGGCGCTTCCGCATCTTTCTTGGCCACTCGTTTCACCGGTAAAGCATCTGCATATGTATTGCCGTGTTGTTGAGTTGCCAGTCCGAATTCGGTGCGGATCCCGTGCCCTAATTTATGCTGCTGAATTCTCTGCTTTAATGAGTTTTTTTTTTTATTTCGTGAATTAGTTTTTTATGCAACTCGTACACGTCACAGTGCATACTACAAGGGTTTGCGTGCTCCGCTTACATTATGTTTGTCATTTCTCTCCCGTTAATTAACATTTTATTATAATGTTGCAATACTTATCAAAGCAATCTTTGTTTAACTATACGATAATCATAAATATAGTAAGTCATGGAATATTACAGTACAAAGATAAATTTATCAAACGTCACGGCCGTGTGATATATAGCAAGCAATCATTAAATTAGAAAACATCTAATACAGAAAACAAACGTCGTATACCTCTGACTGAGTAGTAGGTGCTTAGGACGTGATAGATAATCTTAAAAGTAATCCATCTCGTACGGGACCTCTCGATACATGGGCATTTGCCAGCCGCGAGACGTGCACATTTTCTGCAGTGTTTTTAATCAATTGATCACCTCATTTTCCAGTAAGTTTTCGCTGAAGAAAAATAATGAAAAATATAACAACGCTTTATTATTATTATTTTATTTTATCCCACTTTTGCAGTTTAGTGTTATTTAGTTTTGTGGTAGTCGATCTGCCGAATTTGTTAGTAGTGATAGTCGTGACGTACAAACTGTCGTCGAGGAAATTAATGCTGTTTTTACCCTATGTGCAAGTAGGGCACCATCTTAAGGCTCCCGATCGACGGAGTCTTCGAAAAATATAATTCACGTCTTTACGTTGTGAAATATTGACGAAACATGTTGACTACTGCATTAGCTATGGAACCAAGATACCTAACGTCCAATTGTTGTTGACTCCCGTAAATGTACGAGTGCAACGGTCATTGACTAGTATTGCTAGAGTATATTTGTATTACCTATAATAATCGTTATCGGTAAATTATTTAAAAAAATACAAATCGAATACGAAATAAATAATACATTTTTTTAATTTGTTGAGGTATTATTTACTCCAATGTGTTCCATTTCCATCATTCTACTAATTGGCCTACTGACTGTCGAGTCTATAGTTGTCAACCCAATTTCGTGATCTCATGCAAAATGGTAATTTACAAAAACTTATTAATATCGAGAACGTAATAAATAAGTAAACTGTATCACAATTATCAATAACATGAATTAAAAAAGTCTTAACTGTAAATGTATGTCATCAGTTACTTTTATTAAATACACAAGAATCATAATTTAAATATCGGTTTAATTTTAATTTACGGTGCTGCAATTCTGATTTATAATATTGATTGGTTTATATTTTTCTTATAATTTATCGTCGAGATGAAATACGAATTCATATAATTCAGATATTTTGTAATGAATACATATTTCCTTTGTTTTCTTTAAGCATAATATAGTTATTAAAGCGGTGCTTATTATGTGAGTCGTTTAATGCATTTCAGAAATACTTTACTCGAGATGTACTTATATCGGATTAGAAATATCTTAAGAATTTGTTTGACGATAAATATAAATGTATTATAACTACCAATAATGTGTATATAATATTACAAAATATTTATAAAAAAGTTTATTATTGGGAATTATTTTGATTATTAATTCTTAAAATATTATGATTGTTATTTATTGTACGTGGTGACTGTATGTGGTATTGCATAATAACCGGAAACAATTTAGAAAATATTTATGTTAAATTAAAATGTTGCGTATCTAGTCAATATTTTATAACTTATTCAGAAAATTGTAATATATGTTTTATAAAAGTTTAAAATATGCTTTAAAATATGTTCGATAAAACGTCTTTATATGCATAGTAAAAAATATAAAATCATCAAAATGTACAATGAAATAGTTAGTAATATTTATTTAAACCGTTAAAAATTTAAAATAAAAATAAAATGTATGAATAATAAAAAAAAAAAAACTTGTTATTTTAGATTCTGAACGGAGTGATGGAATCTATTGGTTTTAAAATGATGTGTGTTTTTTTTTTATTTTTTATTTTTTATTTTTGTGTCTAACGACACCTTTTTTGGCAGTAAAAATGCTTCGATTTGCTTATGTAGCAACTTTTCTGAAAGAAAAGTGAATGTAGATGGTACTTTGGCTAGTCTAAAATTCAACTTTTAATAATTTTTAAAAAAATCGAAAAAGACGACAAAAAAATTACGAAAAAACCGGGAAATTTTACGCAAAATCACGTTTTTATAAATTACATTTTTTTTAAATTCTCTAACTCAAAAACCAAAAATCGCAACAACTTGAAATTTTCACCAAATCTTTATATTGACGTTTTCTATACATGGTTAAGTTTTCAAAGTATTTTGACTTATTTATAGACAATTTAAATTTTCGATTTTTGTAAAATTTTTGTTTTTAAACATCTATAAAATTTAATTGGCAGACCGATAACTCTTGAAAATTTAATACAAGGTTTATAATAAGTTTAACTTATCGCAACTAAAAAATTTTGGAGATCGTTTCACTCAAATTGTCGCTGCATGCAACTACCAACCCATCCTAATTGAAAAATATATTTTTTGTTTCAAAATAAAATATACTTATTACAATATTTATAAATAACATTGTATTATATTCTAGACAAACATATCATCTCCGTTCAGAATCGTTTTTCGTATTCAATGATACCTATCATTGAATTCAAATTTAACAAATCCATTATAATAACCTATCTATTGAAGAGTCGCACTTCACCCCCAAGTGTACAACAGAGCGAGGCCCATCCGGTTCTTTTTTATTATTGATTGAATCTGAATAATAAGAATAATTTTTATAATTATAAATTTTTAATTGATGTAAAATATATTTCGTTTTACTTACTTAAATTTGCAATACACTTAATAAACATATAAATATATAAATATTTTGGAAGTTTTTAGATTAAGATGGACATTAACAACCGTTTCTTGTTTCCTATAAACATACTTTCAGAGAATAGCTTTCATTTGGGCAATATTTATCCCATAAAAATCAAACTTCGACCACTTGTAGACAATATGTGTTCCTATGTCGCATAATATGTATTAATAGATTAAAGTATATTTTTATCTTTGTCGATAAAGATATAATTTAAAAAAGAACCGGATGGGCCTCGCTCTGCAGTACAGTTAGGGGTGGAGTGCACCTCGCTTATAGGATAGGTCATTATTATAATGGATTTGTTAAATTTGAATGCAATGATAGATATCATTATATACGAATAACGATTCTGAACGGAGTTCATATGTTAGTCTAGAATATAATACAATGTTATTTATAAATATTATATAAGTATATTTTATTTTTAAACGAAAAATTTAGAAAAACCGAAAATTTAAATTGTCTATAAATAAGTCAAAATATGTCAAAATACTTTGAAATCTTAACCATGTATAGAGAACATCAATATAAAGATTTGGTGAAAATTTCAAGTTGTTGCGGTTTTTCATTTTTGAGTTAGAGCATTTTAAAAAAAACCGATATCTTTGTCAGTCTAGAATATTATACATTATATTATATTTTACATGTAATTCTATGTCAATATTCGCTGTTCAAACGCTTATAAAAAAAAGTTGTGCCTATGGATTTTAATAATTTTTGAATGACTTTAAGAACTACTTCTGTGGAATCTTCTATTAAATTTTCAAGTATTTTGTACGAGCCAAATTTTTTTTATCACCGATTATTAAAAAAAAATGTAAAAAAATCGAATATTTTAAATGCCTATAAGTGGCTTAAAAATCAATATAATATTTTGAAAAAAATATGACATAAAGGAAATACCAATCTTAACAACTGGTAGAAATTTCAAAAATCTGCGACTTATACTTTTTGAATTATAAAAAATATTTAAAATCGTTTGAGAATAAATCGCTATTTTATGCAATTTCGTAAATATTTAAATTTCAAACAGTCATAAAATTTTTTCCTCTAATTTCGGTAGAAATTTTTTTAAAGATTTTTGAAGAGTAGCTTATAGATAACCTCGTGTTAAAATTTTGAACCTTAAGTATGAACAGAAAAAATTTTATGAATTTTTATCTACAAAATAACTTGCAAATTATCGTGATTTTTACATATTTCGTATAAATTGGAAATTTGAGCACTTATAAAAAAAAATTGTGACTTACGATTTTAGATTTTTTTTTATCAGTTAAGGAACAACTTATAAGAAACCTTGTATTAAATTTTCAAGATTTTCTAGGCAGCCAAAAAAATTTTATCGTTATTTAAAAAAAAAATACTTAAAAAAATTGAAAATTTCAATTGTCTATAAATAGCTTAATAAAAAAATTTAATGGTGTATAGAAAACGCTAATCTAAACATTTGGTGAAAATTTTAAGTATTTACATCGATTAGTTTTTGAGTTATAGTAAAATAAAAAATTTGATTATGTCGAAAACTGGTTTTGCGTAAAAACTCCCGTTTTTCCCAAATTTTTTTATGGTTTTTCCCGTCGCATTTAAAAAATATTGGAAATTTTTAACTTTTGACCCCCCAAAGTACCAAATAGATTCACTTTCCTTTCAGAAAAGTTGCTACATAAGGCAATCGAAGCATTTTAACTGCCCCAAAACGTGTCGACAGACACAAAAAAAAAAAAAAAAAAAAAAAAAAAACACACATCATTGTAAAATCAATACATTCTTCACTCCGTTCAGAATCTAAAATAGCAATTCAAATGGACAATAATTGAATGTAAAATATACTGTAAATTTAAAGATACCAAATATGCATTTCTATGTATTGTTGTATGAATAAAATAAAAATAGTTATGCTACGAAAGAAAAAATAATCGTGATTTACAAATATATGCAGTATAGCAATTTTACTTTCATGTTCAATATGTCACAAAACAATTTTTTATTCTTTTCTGAAAATTGTATTAGTAAAGGAAAATTATACTAATGCATGAACATCCACCCTTTAGCTATTACTATTATAATTTACCTTTCTTTTTACTCATATTCATAGATTTATATTATATTTTAATTATTTTAGACACTTCTCATAGTCTACTAAATTACCCTCTTAAAATTCTAGTGAAAGGTCACTACTTGATAACCTATGCAAGTTCCATACGTGATAAATTAATTTACATAACTAGCAAAGGGAGGTATTTAAAACTCTTGGTCAGATGTTTGACACTCGGTAGATAACTAGTTGGTTGGTTGATGACCACTGGATGAATCCGCTAGTTGATAAAATTGCGTTCTTTGGTTGACAACATGATATTGGACTTTGGAGCAATTATTATCGCTTCCAATCGTGGTGGAACACCCTGTTGGTTTTGGAACTGGGTCGTTTTGTTAACATTCATCTAAATTGTATCTTGAAATCACTTGGCACAGGCATACGATAGCGTTCAATATGTTAAATGATATCAACGCTTAATATAGTTATTTGTTTTTCCTGGTATTTCAATTTTCGCCCTTCCTCCATACGGATACGTAATTTGACGATGATTGCTCTATTACTCAACAAATTCATAACGTTCCTTTTCGGGTTCGAATCACGTGCCAGCTGCCAGTATCATAACGATTGTGATGAAATTACGTTAACTTAAGCACAGGGCAATACTAGTATTATTCGCATAAAGTATAGATCCATTGCATAGTTTAAATAATAATATTATTTACAATCATAAAATTTTAAATTTGAACAAGTTTTTTATTTAATTACCAAGAGAGAATAATTAACTAGTAGGTTTCCATCGAGCAAAATATATAGCAAAACTTTTTTAACACGGCTGAATACTAACCTCAAATACGTAAAATAATAGTTTTTAATACATTGAATAAATAAGGAAAATAGCATTCATGTCCAAACTTGAACCAAATTCCTCTAATTTAATTTTTAATCTTATACAATTTAAAACACCAAATATTTATTGAAAATGTATTATTAATTGTACAAATTTAAAAAAAAAAAAGTAATTTTATATTTACATTTAAATTGCTTTATTTTTTACAATAAACTAAACAAGTCTAATGACCTTTAGGAATGTATTAAATAAAACAATTCCCTGAAAATTTGAAAATTTGAAAATCAAAATCAAAATGAGTTTTTACTAAAAAATTAAAAGAATGGTATCAATTCTAAAGTTGACTAGTATAAGGATATATGTGAGTGTGTGTATGTGTATGTGTTTGTATATATTCACGGGGATATATCGTATGTCTTTGTGGGTATGAATATTAAATATACCAGAGAATAAATATTACATCGATAATATTCGTGACAATTCTTAGTAAATTTAATAACAAAGTCTGCATATAACATATCAGCACAATAATGAAACATAGCAGTCACTTAGTAGGCACAGTTACACAGTCACTTTCTGAAAAAATATCGATACGTACACTCGTAAATAGTGATATATTGTTATTACAATATTGTTGAGTGTTGATATTTTCGACGGATGTAATATATACAGATTGCAATCGAGTTGTCGCATCAACGCATTGACGCATGTATACGATAAAGTGTGTACGGACAAATGTACAATGATATTATTGGGTTAGCTGTGGATACACAAAATTGCTGTACGTGAATATTTCCAACAACAAAGGACGTAAGGAATTTAAAAAGACTGACACTTCTTGTCTATATTTTAGTAGTTTAAATATCCCACGAATTCACTAAGATATAGTACGAGTAGTTCGTTAATAGTGCAGATATTAGCAGTGTTGGGAATAGATAACTAATAATTTATCTAGATAAAGATAAAGATGACTATACTAATTCTTATCTAGATACAGATAAAGATAATTATTCTAAATTTTATCTAGATAAAGATAAAAATAAGTACATTTTTATCTAGATAAATATGAGATAATTTCATGTTTGATTTTGAAAATATTCAGAATACTACAGCCTACAGATATTAGGTAAAAAATTCATAATTAAAAACATTTTGAAATAAATATTATCTTTTAAACTCATTTCAAACATTAATAAACATAAAATATAAAATATTTTTTTTTAAATAAAGTTCATAAGAAGATGACAAATTATTCTCTAACTTAATAATAAAAATATCTTAGATCTGAAAAATAAAATAACAATACATTTCTGTCTTTTTTTTAACAAATTTCAAACATTTTGCAAATATGCATATAATATAAAGAGTTTTTTTTTTTAAATAAACTTCATAAGAAGATTGTCACCTTGTCAGTTATTATCTGTGTAATAGGTATGATGTACAGAAAAATATAAAAATGAAAAAATAAAAACATTTTAAATTTTCAAATTTTATTTTTATTCCATTTAAATAAATTATCTAGATTGGTACTCATAGATAACAAGATTTTTATCTAGATGAAGATAAAGATAACTGAGTATAAATTTATCTAGATAACTTATCTAGATACATTTATCTAGATATTTCCCAACACTGGATATTAGTGACTAGTGTCAATCGGTTGTCTTAATTTGAAAATCAATAAAAACAAAATCTTATTACTATACCATACTCCGTTATTGTCTAATGGTAGTTAGTAAAACCAACGATAGCGTAAAATAGATAAGAACATTTTTATATACTTTATTTGTTTAATTATTTAATTTATTGTACTTCAATTTTTATTCTATTCTAGTTTATAAATGTATTATTCATATGGATAGTTAAATTATTATCACATCCGTGACTGGTCACATATTTGACTTGTTTTAGATCACAAGCTTACAATTTTAAACATATTTTGTCGCAGTACATTCACAATCATTTCTAATTTCCAATATTGAAATCGACGTCAAATTACAACGATTGTTACAAGAATCAATTGGAGTATAGTAACATGGAGGCACTTGAATTGCCTTCGAAATACCTGGAGGCAATTGAAGCGAAAAAACATAACCTAATTCAATTTGAGAGGAAAATCGTGTGTATCAGTACACGTAACTATCGATGTTGAGAACTAGTCATAAATATTAACCGTATATGTTTAAGTCGCGATCGTTTTATGTGCTTGCGTGCATGACTGAGTGCATGTACACATCCCCTGTGGTGGTGATCCATTTTCCTATACATGAGTTCCGTATAGATTTTGATAGTATTACATCGCAATAAATAATAATAATCTACGGTGTGAAATCGCTGTGCGTGGACATACATGAACACAGCCGGGGAACTTTTGAAAGTAAAAGAATAAAAATTGATAACTGAACTATAAATAGGTATTAAAAAAAAATAAATAAAAAAAAATATTACATTTGAAAAATAGTAATTAAAAAAATATTTTGAACTCGAGAGAGATAGTATGAGAGAGAGAGGGAGATAGACAGACAGACACAGAAAGAGTAGGAAATGGTTCGTATACTTTATGTGTATTTAATATACGTTTTCTCTAAACGCAGTTGTGTTTTTAATATATATATTAAAAACACATGAATATCATAGGTTTAGTTTTTATTTATTTTTCTTATACGAATCGATTGTTCAGGTTGTTTTTACGCGTTCTACAATAAACACAACGCACGAATCCAAACTCCAAAGTCAATTAGTTTTACGTCAAACAAATTTCAGTTGATTTAACCCAAATCACGTACCTCGTGTCGTAATATATTCTTCTAATCCTTATAGATAGGAGAATAATAGATAACTAGTTGCGTATGCACCTGCCCATACGAATATTACAGGTTCCCAAACTTAGGTATATGGACGTAAATACAATTTGTGGAATGACCACTAAAGTTTTTCTTGTTTTTTATACTCGAATAAAAGAAAAATGTACTAAATATATAATAAAGAATAATAAGTGAATAAGTTAAATAATTTGTATCATAAATTTACAAGACTGAGGGAAGAGGCTTATTAGCAACATTTAACCAAACCTTCATATATTGTAGTTAAATAACCAGTTTTTTTTTTTGTTTTTTAATAATTATAGGTCGTGGGACCAAGCCACGGAAGTTATTAGATCTTCATGGACCTAAATACATTTTATTCGATTTTTATTAAAATAAAATTCATCATTTTATTACAACTAACTATTCAAATATTTGTTTTATTTGTTTTATGTGTCTAAATCAAATTTTTTAATTTTTAATTATTAATGAATACCTTGTTAATCTTCTGATCTTGCAGATACATTTTGATTATTTTGTCAATTTGAAACAAGGTTGGTTTATGATTTTTGTGTATAGTACAAAACAAAATAATATTGAATTTAAGAAAATATTGTTGACTAAATAACACAATTAAATTGTATCACAATTCTAATAGATTAATAACTCAAAAGTTTCTTAATAGGACTTTGGTTTTTAGTAATAAATTATTTAATTTTGCAAAGATACAGTATACCACATATCAAGTATATTATTTAGATTAGTACTATAGTATACTTTATACATAAAACACCGTAAAGCAAAAATAAAATATTTTTGACTTTCTTAACACTATAAAATTACACAGATATTATTGCTATTAGTACAAAAAATATTTCAGTGGTGTTTTCAGATTTATTCTGTACCGTAAATATTAAACAATTTATCATGCATCTAGTCTTAAAATAGTGTTAATCGACTGGAAATTTCATAATTTTTTACATTTGTATATTTTATTGTGAATAAAAGTATCATGATCCTTAAGTTGCCAATCAGACAAACTTTACAAATAATGACAAGAGTTATTACGTGACGAATCACGAAAGGAGGCTTAATCGAATAGTCGAAGTATCGATAAGGATTTTTAGTTATATAATGTTTACACCTACAAATCAAAATAAGCTACGGATAAGTTATATTGTTTCTACTAATTTTATAATATGAATTATTCACAAATATCCTTTCATTGGAACAAACATAGCCTTAACATTTGTTCGGTTTACCTCCCGTCAATGAACACTTTTTTCTAACAGCCTGAAAATAAATATAACAATAGTATTAAAAATTAATTTCAATAATTATAAGTTTATAAGTATAATGAAAAAATGAACTAAAAACAAATGTTTATCATAATTAATGGTTATCATTGTACGTGGATAAGAATTTTTAATGTTAATATAAACTTTGGTAACAAGCTGTAAAAATATTGTGTTCTCATCTATAGGTCTAATAATAGATATTTATACCGTGTAAAATATTATTTCCCTAACTGGGGTCTGAGGGAAAATGGTCCTCTTCTCCCTGTGTGTGACGGTCTAGCTTATTAATATAATTACAAATTTAATACATTTTATTCAGCCGCGGTATGTAAAAAAAAAAAAAAATAATTTTATACAAAGCCTATGATCTTACTTCAAATCGTATTAGTGTGTTAGTATTAGTATTACATTTTCAAAACACTCTGGACGTTTCGCCACCTATACGGGTACTTGCATAATATAGATTTTTTATAATATAATCAAAACTGACATACCGAGGGCGTCAGCTGTTTCCGCCAAAAAACTCGATTTTCATTTCCGCCATGTATCGTTTCTGCCAAAACAAAAAAGGTTCACTTTTCGTTTTCACAATTTTTTTTTTTATTCTCCTATCCAAATTACAGTTACTCAGGAGCTACCACAAGTACCTAGTATTCATTGACCCTCAAAAAAAGATTTGACTTAATTTGCAATACCATGTAATATTTGTTTAGAACAATTTATACGAAAAGTTAAATTCGAAACCATACATTATAATAATTTTTAGCACGATTAGTCGTTATTAATTTCTCAAAAATAAAATAAAATAAAAAAAAATTTGAAAAATATAAAATAGCATTTTTAAATATGTATACTAGTTACGGTTCATTAGGCTACGCTATCGTCACACTGTAATTTCGCCGTTGTTGTCTCATTAGTCACTGATTCGATAACAGTAAAACTCCAATTCCGATATACAGGCACTATCTGCAACAGATATAGATTAGATAAATTTATATTTATTTATATTAGAAATCACTACGAGTTAAATCAACTATATTTTCAGTATCAAACGGTTTATTCCGAATCCCGACACTCATTGTTGATCGATGGCACTGCATGTTGACTAATATAGACTATTGGTTCTCAAAATCCATCTAAATAATATAGGTGTAAATATATATGGCGGAAACGATACTTAATGGAAACGAAAATCACATTTAACGATGACCATTACACAACGAGGACTGTTACATACAGTTACACCGGATGGTTTCGGTCCATTTGAAATAATACATAGTAACTTAAAACGACCCTGAACGGCCAACAGAAATATTTTGCTCAAGAAGTATGATTTAAAATGACCCACTGTTTTTTTTCCTTGTAAAAATTCACAAGTTTATATATATATATAAAAAAAAAAATTAAAATTAAGAAAGTACCTAAATTCCTAGGGTCGGATGAAACACAGGGATGGAATGAATGGAATTGCTGTACTGGTCTTTTAAAAGATGAAACCCATAAATCATCTCGGAAAAACGTTTCTGAGTGAAAAATACTTGGCGGATAAGTTATTTTTTCTACAAGTGGTCGATACGGTTCAGAAACCGAATTGCTTAATAAGATAGATTGAACTTTTAACGTTCGAACTTTCAATGTACGTAGTTCATACGTAGAAATCAATAAATAAATGCTTTGCTAAAAGTGAAATGACAAAAAATAAAATAAAAAAATGCATCGTGGTAAAACCAATACATCCTGATTTCGTTCGGAATATAGAAATTAAAAGTGTACACCAAATAAAGCGGCCGAAAAACCGAGCACGAAAACCGTCGGGAAAATTCCCGATTAGGTACCCGATATCCGCCACCGTTAAGCACGGTGTACGTATATACTTTCGACGTTACAATGCGTCTACCCCTGCCCCCTCCCCTCGTCACCGGAAGTCGGAAGTGCGTATTTTGTATTCACACCGGAAATGGAAAGTTATTACACGCGAAAAACCACCTCGGCGACCGCGCACGTAGCCGCCGGCGCCGCCGCCACCGTCGCCGTGTGTCCGCCGCGATCGGAGCGGCGAAACGCGAGCCGGGCCGATTGATCGATTCCCTTCGCGTCTCTGGCGCGCCTCGACCGCCGCGGCGTTTGATCATAGCCCGCGCGTTGGGAAAACGCAGCGCACGCGTGATCGACCCCGACGCCCCACCCGCCGATCGGGACCATCACGGTGTTTAACTCTCCTCCCACACCCCGTCGAAACTCACCGCTGTCACGAGACATTGTTATTTATTTATTTTTTTTTTATATTCTTGCATGGCTATTTCTCTTATACGATTCCGGTATCCGTTTTCGTTAAAATTATCTTCGGTTATTATCATTTGCTCGCCGTTTTTTTTTTTTTTTTCAACTCGAAAAAAAACAAATTAAAGCGGTCCCTTGAAATTACCTTTTTGTTTACATAATCGAGATTTTACACAAAATAGGTTAGTTTATAAATGTAGAAATAAATAAATAAATAAAGTGGACCTATACGAAGACAAACTCATCGTGAAATCTTTCGATTTCCCGATATAACCATCCATCCCATATTTTATTCATAACACTTAGAGCAAAGTGCAACGCTGTTTACTACACTGTTACCAGTCAAGCACGTTACAAACAAAATATAAACAGATGAAGGAAAAAACGTACAAGTAGGGAGTACACAATAAAATGGTAAACATTTTTTTTTTTTTTTTTAGGACAACGTTAGACTTTTTGTTTTTTACTGAAAATTTTTACACTGTTTTAAAATACCAAGCAGTCACGAGTTTCTATTGACGTGCGTTAACCATATGTATAATTATGTTTTATACTCGTATCGATGTGCCGATTACCTGAGAAATGTCGTCCAGGTTTATCGGTTTTTATTCGTAAGTTAAGCAGTATTGAATGTTATTTCCGTGTTTTTTTTTTCAAATAAATTTATTTTCTACAATGTACACGAATAGAAGAATAAATAAAATGTATGCCTATATTCATTCGGATACGAAAATAAAATATCGTTCTCTTTTATAAAGCGTACCTATGTGAATATGACATCAAGCGATGAACGAACATTGGTTAAAACTATGTCTCTATTTCTTGTTAACACTTTTTGATTTCTAGAAAAACAATATAAAACTACATATTTTTGTATAATAACTTTTAAGTAATGTGTTGAAGTGCATGAATGTAATGTACGGCCTTGCAGTGGAGCTGACT
>JASXSY010002500.1:0-30748 GCA_034509805.1 Sipha maydis | reverse complement strand
GTACTATTATTAATACACCCTTAACATTGTATTCACTATAGTACCACCTAGAGAAATTACGTTTATATAACTACTTTTTTTTGTTTTTCCTTACCAGGCCAATGACCTATGTTTTCGAGGCCTTTATTTATAATAATAAAAAAAAAAAAAAAATAATATATTCTATTATTTAAACAGGATTATTCACATTTTAAACATAAAATATTCGTAAAAATTTTTTTTAATCCTGACAAACATTTTTAGTCTTCAAACTAATTAATAATCAAAAATAATACCTTTATAAAATAATTATTTTTTATAAATGTATTATTTACTATTCAAGTCAAGTGACAAATATAATCAACAAAATTAGAGATGAAATCATCTATGTCATATTAAATATTATTTTAATTAATATTCTATAATATGTATGAATCAATATGTCCATCACGATATTGGCGTAGAAGCACTGTCATTCGTTTATTTTATTTATTATTATAATTATTTATTATATTTTATTCCCCATAAAAATTTAGAAAAAACATTTTGGTATCTATGATGGTTAATTAAAAATAAATTAAACATTCTACACTATAGGGTGTATTATATATAAAATTAGATACCTTTTATTTAAAACAAAACAAAGGAAAAAAACAATTTCCATAATAACTGATGTAATAATTCAAACTATATGTAGGTTAAAATATACTTTCTACATTTTATTTGAAGGAAGAAATGTTGAACATCATTCGTTCCACCTATAGGTTCTATGGAGAGATCTTTTATTTATTAAGCAACAAAAATGTTTGATTTTATTTTTTATTTTTGATAGTATTAATTCATCGCAGACAGCTTACATTTAAATACAATAAAAAAAAAAAACAACCAGTCCTGTGTATTATACTGCTGTCGTGCCTGCACTACTTTCTATACGCAGTTTTCAAATTAGGTTTTATGATTCAGCAGCAATTGTCCCTTAACCAGCCAATGATGTGATAATTCTTGTATGTAAATATATACTTGAACGTACACCAGGATCAGGTGTCTGGAAACTAGCTACCGAATCGTACTTGACATATACATGCACGTATTAAACGAGTATATATAATATATAGTTACCATACATTAACTATAGTTAATTTAGTGTCCAATTTATAATAGTTTCATGAAACAAGATCAGAGCAAAATTAATCAAGTTTATATCCTTGTGAAAAATGGTATAAAAATAAGCACGAAATTACGTTCAATGAATAATAAACTCAATTTAAATAGAAGATGTGCAATGTTAAAATGACGTCTAACAGATATAAGTCTTAATGGACTTAATGGAGCACCTCGAGTCCATTTAACTATTTTATTAAATTAAAAATTGCTTGTTGTAAACATCTTAATCGATGAGAAAAATCATCATTTACAATATGAAATGAAATATAATAGATAACGATTCTATAGCGATAAACGAACAATGTTTAAACTACAAGCAAAATGCATTAGGCAACAATTTATATAGGTGCAACATAGATAACATTAACCCGAGAGTTTTACAAAATAAGTTATTTTTCTGTTGATAACACAAGAATAAAGCTGTCCCTTAAAAAATGTAAGGTTATGTTGTGAGCCCCTAGGTTAGTACGGCGGTCCACTAAAGATATTCCCCTGGAACGGTCATTCGGAAGTGTAGGGTCCGTGAAATAATTAACATTCAATGTTAAATTATTGTATGTCGTTTATTTTGTCGTAATTAGTTTATTATAAATAAGGTTTTTTTAGCATTACTTATTAATTACTTGTCATTAATATACGGTTAAGTATAAGATCGAAAACACGACTGACTACGCATTATTCGAGTCGGTAGTCTGACGGCTGTCTCCACATGGCGTGGTCAGCATTTGGATTGAACGAAGAGGGATTCATAACAATTAAATATTAAAATTGAATAAAATTGCACGACTGAAAAATAATATGAAAAATACTATTTTCATTACAAAACGGAAATGACTATTCAGTTTATAGTTACTCAGGTATTAATTTGAACCAAATATTTTGCGTAAACAAAACGTAACAAATATAATAGGTCTCCCAAGACAACATATTATATTATAAGCCGTAATATTGTATATATATATAGATATAGATTATTATACTATTAACAGTAGTAATTAATCGTGTTAAAAAATGCACACAAATAACCGTACGTACGAGATGATTATTTACCTGAAATGTATATAATGTTAGGTACTAATCAACAGCTGCGGTGGAACACAACACATGTAGACGAACAAAAATAGGTAAATACTAAATGATCACATGAAAATAAAATAAACAATTTATGAACCCATAAAAAAACAAAAGCCTATGAAACGTTATACGCAAAAATAGGTGATTACGTGAAAATAATAATATGATAGATAACGGAGACGTAATGTGAACACACGAGATGAGTATCGTGACGACGACAATAATCAGGCAACGGGCGTTCGGCGGTGACGATACCTCGCTGACTGATGAGCGCACATGAGTTGTGTTCTTCCCCGGCAGTCGGTCGGTCCCTCGTCGCACACGGTTCGCCTTTGCCATCGCACTGCTAACCACTTCCACGAGCAAACCATATAGACCGCTACCTACTCCACTCCACCGCAATCCACGTTTTATGTACACCGCGCGCCGGTATGTCCACACATACCACAGACATCCAACGACAGTAATTAACGCCCGACGATTTATAATTTAATACTTGCAAACTGGCATCGACCGATTTACACGTTAAAACGGGTACAAGAAAAAAAAAATGTAGATAACTGAAAAGTCTGCACCGAAAATAACTTTGGTACAATTTATTATTACGCAATTTTCTTAAGCGGTCGACACACATTTTCTAAGTAAAAAATTGACATTACAGAATCCACTCGTTATGACTCGTTACAGCCACAATATAATTAGTTTATGCATAAATATTATAAAACAACATAAACGTGAAGTAACAATTTTATAATATCTTGGTAATATTTGCCGTGTGAATATTACGATTATGTTTACTGTGTTTTATATTTCATATACGAGTATCTACTGTGTAATTATAAAATGCTATATATAGAGACTATTTATAAATACACTAAAAAATATCTAAATATATCTGAATCAGTTATTGGTCATACGTATGAAATAATTTACATTAATTTAATGTTTAAAAATTAATGTAAATGCAATTTAATACACAAAAATGTTACGTTTACGACTTATGAATAATTATTTAAAATAATAATTAGTAATTAAATTCAACAATAGATGGCATATAATATTAATTTATACATCAACATTATTAAACGGGGCTTTTGAGCACATAATTGTAGTTAAAATAGTAAGTATTTGGATTATTGTAAACAATACTAAAATAATTTATTTAATTAAACAAATATAAAGTTATTAAAATTATTTAAAGATTTCTATACCTTAAAATTTACTTTAGCATAAAGTATAGGACTAAAACATCTATTGCATTCCAAAAACTATCTGAAAAATCATAGAAATCCAAAAAGTGTTCTTAAATTTCCAATCTATTAAGAGTAGGTATATGACATACAATAGTGTATTTAATATTTAGTATTTTCAATTTGTTTTAGTAATAATAAAAATCATTTGAAACCTGTAATTACTCTATTTATTTTTTGAGCATTAATTAATTAAATAAAATTTTAAATTAGGGATCGAATTTTATTTTAACAAATTAATTTAGAAATATATTTCTTTATCAAAACAATTCAATTCTAATAATTTCAAGGATTAACTTAATACTTTAACGATAAGAAAATGTTTGTTTATATAAAAATTTTAAAAAAAATATCAAAATTTTTTTTTTACAAATTTTAATAAAAGCTATCACAATTCAACACTTAAAACATGAAATTTATAAAATAACAATAAGTGAAAGATTATTAATAAAACTTAATAGAATAATTTAATAAAATAGCTAATAAGACAGATACATGTATATATATATATAAACCATTTATATTAATTTATTTAAAGGTGAATTAATTTGATAAAATAACGGCAATGAATATCATACACGATTAGAGAAATATATTGATAGAAAAGCTTAGCTTGTTTTTTTTTTAAAAGGAATAATTTAAAATAATAAATGATAACTCAGCCAATTCAGTTACAATTACAGTAAATACCTATATTTAGTATTTTAAAATTAGGTTAATTATATTTATAAAAATAAATATGATGTAAATATAGATGTAAAAATATTCAGGCATTTGATAAAATCATTTTAGTAGGATTTGAAAATGTATATACAGTGGAACATCGATAACTCGAACCTCTATAAGTCGAATTTTTGATAACTCGAAGGAATGCCTAGGCACCTGCCTTAAAATATGTATGTGATACATTTTCTGGATAATTCGAATTTCGCCAACTCAAATTTCTCGATAAGCCGAAGTAATTATAGTTGAATTTTGGCTTACCTATAACTCGAATTTATAAAATAATATATAACAACGCTAAATGTTACAGAAAACTTTACAGATAGTCAAACAATAAAAAACAATCAAAAATATTAGATTTTTTTAAAAAAATTGTTCTACTATATTTATTACATTGTATTTTCTTTATTACATAACATTTATGCGTATACATATTTATTACTTTATATTTTTTTTTAATTTTAATACAATATACATTATACATTTATTAGTAAATATATAAATAAATAAAATTATAAAATGAAGTTTTGGGGTTTTAAATAAAAAAATATTTTCGTTATCTCGAATTTTTTTCTTGCCCCTGATCGATTTGAGTTATCGAGGTTCTACTATAATACATTATTTTACAAATATTTCGCTAAAGTAATGAATGTTGATCTTCAAACATTTATTAACATATATTCCTTTCATTCACAACCTGCCAAAATAATTTAATCAGAACACAATAAACTAAGCAATTATTATCATAGTGATATTACAATAGTTGACCTCCAAGTTTAATAATACGATTTAAATGTAAAAATATCATACTATACTTTTATAAAATTTTGAGTTATACCGTACAAATTTAATTTTAATAATAAAAATAAATAAATAATTATTATTAGAAACATGGGAAAAAATGAGAAATAGTTTTAAAAAATTATTATAAGCCAAGTTTAATGCAATTAAACACACACACACACGCGCGCGCGCGCGCGCGCGGTATTATGGCAAATAATTTACCATAATACAATAAATCTCAAAAGTTTCAAATATTTCAATGTCAGAAAAATTGTAGCAATGGTTTAGATGAAATATAATCTAAATGAATAGAAGAGAGAGGTGAATTTTGTATTTAAAACCAAATTAAAATTGCCTAACCTACTAAACGCCACCCAAGGCTCTATTCTAGAAGCAACAGTATAGACGCAAATAACAACATACAACGATCACATTGGCATTGGAGATTCTCCCCTCTCCCTGTTACGGGTCAGGTCCGGGTGTGGTCAATTACGGTTAATCGAAGGGAATAATATTAACCCATTCGTAAAAGGCACGTGACCCACCGGTAGAATTGTTACTAATTGAAGACAGTCTATAGTGGATATTATATTATATTTAATAGTCAGTATGACGTGTTATACAATTGTACGTAGAGCACTTAAATTATTAAATTTTATACCTAATTCCTCTATTTAATTTATTTTTATTATTGACCAAGTATTAAAGAATCTTCATCCAAAATGTGATGTATCATAATTTCTTTTTACAAAATATAGTACTGCAAAATTCAATAAACAAACATTCAATACTCACATTAATAGCATAGCCCATGGATGAAAAACGTTGAATTGAATAATGACGTTTTGAAAAAAAACGCATCACATATTTCATGTAAAACGACCGAGCGAATGACGCCGTACTAGAAGAGTACTAATTCGACTACACGACCGTGCGAAACACCAATGTATAATGATGGCTTTTTACTTGGGGGAAAGGAGGATTTGAGAGAGAGAAAAAGAGAATGAAACACATAACACAGAGGGGTCAAAGAAGATACACTTAACAACCAGTTTTAGCTGATTTAACATAACAATCACCCAGTACCTGGATTAAACAGTAGTATAAATTTCGAGTTTAAAAAATAATAATAATACATCTACTAAATACAGAAGAAATTAAAATATTTTATGATAAAATATAGTATAATTAAAGCAGTATAATTACATAAACTACGTTATCAGATCAAATAAATAACCTAAATAAAATGTAGATATTGTTATAGTAAATAATTCAAGACATTTTTTTTACTTGAGAAAAATTATTGTATATAAATATAGTAAATATTTTTGGTTACCAAAATGCTCTCGTGTCATTTGTAAATATATGTTTTATAATCAATAACAATAATTACAAATAATTCTGATGAAGTTGAATTCTTATAATTTAAGTTATATTTAATTATAATCGTATACAAATGTCAAAGTTAAAGCACAAATAATATATTAACTAATTTTAAATGTAATTATAATTATTATAACTTATGATTGTCTTCAGGACACACATATTTTTATGTGAGTAGAACATCACTCAAAATTAAAACAAGTCAAATAACTTTATTATTATAGATTATAATTAAAGTGTGCATAACATTATATACAGTAATTATAGCGCTAGAGATCGGAACTATATGACCATTACCAATATTATATTTTGTACAGAAGTTTAATTAAATAATAATAAAATAATATTCTCTACAAGTCGATGAAAATACCAGTTTTATCAAATATATTATATTATAACGTTACATAAAAATATGTAACACATAATACGACAAAAGGTGTAAGATTAATAGGATTTGGTTTCTAAAAAATAATGATACCTTTAAATAAACTTTTGTAGGAATACAAAAATAATCATTGTAAAATACGTCTAAACTTTGCGCTTCGTTTTTGAGAAATGAAGTACTACTGAAAAACCGCTAGTACTCGTTTACATTTAATAGATCTGTATAAGGATAATTTTGACACGGTATATTTGGTTGGTACAACTAGATAGCACGTATAGGTCTTCTTTTACTCGTCCGTCTACCCTGTTCGACAATAAATGATATAGCCGATGGCGGTGGTGGCAGGAAGGGAAACCACACAGCCCGTAGTAAGCAATTTTGAGTGCACGACATCGATGACGTACATGCATTTCGCACGAGGCCTATAATTGTATGCTGCCGGCAGCTACGGCATTACGTCACTGTCTACCTAACACACCACCTGACAAGATATACACACGCACAAAATAAAAAATATATACAATACTCAATGTATATACATCTACGCCGTATGGCTTCTCGTGGTATAACACACACAATAAATATAATATATATAAACGTATACGCCGCACACGGTATGAAACTATAGTTTCAAAATTTCTCTAGAACCGTAAATTCACTGTGACCATAATATAATACATCGTTATTGTAATAAAAATAATAACACAATATATCGACACGTTCGATACAGAGACACGTGTAATATAGTTAATACTTGCGCAACGATCCCCTAAAAAATAAAAAAGAGAAAAGGAAAAGAGAGAAAAAATAATAATGGGGTACGACGGGGGGAAAATACGTTACGTCGGCCGTCTGGGGGAAAGATGATTGCTTCCCGTACGACGTGGTTCGTTGACTCGGCGGGGAATACTCAAACTCGCGCTCCGCCACTATTCCGAAACACCGGTTCAACTACTTGCTGCCCCGCCAATAGCAACAAGTCTGCCTTTTGTCTGGGACATGTCGTGCGAGATCGGATTATTAATATATATATATATATCAAGAATTTGAAATATACTTCATAGTTTTGTACGGGGAGGTTGTTTCAAAAAAAAAAAAAATAAAAAATACCCCGTAGACAACAATTGAATAGTACGTATAAAAACGTTTCAAAGACTAGTGGGGTTAAACGGTTTTTTTTTTTTATTCAGAAATTACAAGAATAATTTATGTGTGAAATTTGAAAGAACTTAAACAACATGCAATTATATTTGTGTACTCTATATACGACTTAAATAATAAATTTAAATTAGTATGATGACCATCGTGTATCAAAATGACATTTGAAAACTTTTGTATGAAGAACAACAAATATAATTATACATCTGTTATTATTCTGAAATGAATATTTACTAATTATTCAAATGTTAGGAAAATCATAATTTCATACAATTTATAACTGTTAAATCGCTATAATTTAATTTACTAAACTGCTTTATTGACAGAATACTTGGAATATGACAAAATCAAAGTTGTATACCATAGAATTGTTACATTTATTCTCATGCGCCCTATGAAAACATTCGTTACATTTAGTACAAATCAAAAATTAATAGTATTTATTATTATAAATACTTGTTGTGTAAACCTTTTTTTAAGGTACGAGTAAACATGGCCCGAT
Organism: Sipha maydis; assembly: GCA_034509805.1. Taxonomy (NCBI): domain Eukaryota; kingdom Metazoa; phylum Arthropoda; class Insecta; order Hemiptera; family Aphididae; genus Sipha; species Sipha maydis. The sequence goes on along the minus strand of JASXSY010002500.1, from coordinate 22,347 downwards.
ATGATTATGTCTATACACGTACATGAAATAAATAAGTACATGCTATGCATAAATAAGCAACATAAATCATAAATATATAATTTTATCTATAAATACTCAAACTTTAAATATATTATTTAAATCTACTATTATATTATATAGAATATATTAATGTAGTAGTGCAAAATCAATCTTACCAACATAGTTCGAATTTATACCAATAGCGACCAATCACCAATCCCAAAATGATTTAAAATTTTTTGTCAACTTTATCACAAAATAATATATTACCGTACATTAGGTACATGAACAATGCAATAAATGATCATTTTCAGCACCATAAAGCTTATAACAACGGCCAAAAACTACCCAATTTTTTTTTAGGGAGAAGAGGTTAACCGCTATACCCATAATGTTTGCGCCATTGTTCTAATGAATTATTCATTGCAATATTTTCTCTAAAATATTAAAAGATTTTATCTTATAAACCAAATACATTTTTAAATAATCTCATACATAATCCTATTAATAATGATATAATGTTTTTAAGTATTTTACTCGTCAAAAAATAATTTAGGTACCCATATATTATAATTTAGGACATAAATAAATTAAGGAAGTTTGAATATTAGCCCTTCAAGTCTTTGTATTTTTACGAAATACAAACCCTGAATTAAGCAAACATTAATTTTAAAAAGGAATTAATTACATTTATTTAGTTACTTTGAATGAAAATTTAATTAATATCTGTAATAAGCAATAGTGATGGACAACGGGCAATTACCTAATGTTTAGTTAAATATATTTTGATATGCTTATCATTCTTGTCTATTTTGTAGTTTAAATATCGTAATAAAAACCTTAAAAAAATGTGGATCTACATTATTTATATTGAATTAATACTTAATATTTGAAAATACCAAATTTGCTCAAAATACCAGATCAATACTAGGTTAATATTAAGTATTTAACCATCACTAATAAGAACTTAAATAAGGAAATAACAAGAATAATTAATTTTAATAATATTTACATAGTTAAAATTAAATTTAAAAAATATCCTGAATAATTTTAACGCAATTTCAAGTACTAAATCAAAAATTAATAATTGTCTTACTGAAAACTGTAATAAAGAATAATTTTTATAATAATACATTTGTTATTCATAGTTGATTTGAGCATAATTCACAATACAAGAAAATTGAAAGTTTTACAATACTACTAGTCCATGAATATAAATTGAAGAATAGTTGCGTATAATTAGACGGATGTTGTATAGTAGCACATTGATATACCGGTGGCCAGAAATAAAATCTAATGTTTTCCCCACCATCTTTTAATACTGACCTTATAAATCACCCTGTTGCACGGGAATTAGTCATATAAATATACGTACATTATAATAAAAGTAGATTCGGCCCAAATGAATATATAAGAACGAGCCAGAAAAACTGTGAAATTTATCCCAAATAACAATTTCAAAATATTTCATACAGCTTTTTAAAAATACTTTATATAATAAACGTAATGTTTTTTGAGACATAAACTAGGATAAAAAAATCCATATCAGTTTAAAATCATACAACAAAGAAATTTCCATTTCATATAATTTTTGTTTTAAAAATAATGAAACTACACTTTTAAAGTTAAAATATGAACATTCATTAAATATACATTTATTTTAATTATTATCAAAAGCACGAACTGCATTACAAAATGCTACAAACTATAAGATAGATGTTTATGTAAAAGTAGATTTTTCAATTTATGGAATAGATTGAATACATCAAAATTAATTATTACAAATTAAAAATGCAGGTTATTTTCCAAAAAGTAATTTTCATCCTGTGGCACTAATTTTTCTAACGCAGACGCACTATTTACTAAAAAGATATTCTTAATCAAATCAATTGTTTATTTCATTCTTCTGTTAGTTTTAAAAATATAATTACATTTATGAATATGAGCTTTTCACATTCATTACTGTGCATTTGATTAATTTATGTTAGTATCTACTATATATTCACTGAGTTTAAATTACAATAATAACAATGAAACGTAGAACTAATGATTTATCAATTATATTGTTATTTTGTGTCTTAGACCTTAACAATTTTAGGAAGTTATCAAAAACTTTTGTAGGTAAATAAAAAAAAAAATAAAAAAAATTAGTACCTATACTAGGTACAATACATTTTATTTCAACTTCCAGGACACATATATGATTATTTGAAGAAGGGGGATGGGGTGAAATAAATTTAATCACCACCCTTCTTGAATTAGCTTTAATTCCCCCTTCCCCTTATAGAGTAAAGTCAGTAATAAATAATAAAAATAAAATTTCTTCGTTAATATAAAATGTCATTTTTTTTATTTTTAAACGTTAGTTATAATTCATGAATAATCATTAATTATGTAAAATACACATATTACGATCAGTAAAATATGGCACCGTTTTAATAATGTATTTATAGTTATACTGAACAATTTAATATATACCCAATTATTTTAATTTAGTAAGTAACTATTATGTAAATATTATACCAATGTTTTGATAAGACTGTATATATATATATTATATAATATATTTCACACGGTCTTATTAAATTAAACATATTTAAGCTTTGCTAAAAAAAAAAAAAAAATTAATTAAGCAGTGATTAATTCGTCCCTTCGTAAATTAGAGCCCATTAGATGTTTTCATTTCTAAGTTGATAAAACCAATCATAATTCATAACCTATAATACAGAATACAAAGTATTTCAAAATCAATAATTAGCTTATTTTAAATTTTAAATAAATATACCATGGTTGTTATTTATGATGATGGACTTTCGCTTGCGTACACTTTCTAATTATACTACAAACATAATAGTGGCTTATGAATATAGCTTATGTATACCTCAAATAAGTTGATTATAATTTATTCTATTATTAGACAAATTAATTTGTAAAATAGGTAAATGTAGACTTATTTTCTCACACATTTTTATTAAAAAAAATTTCAATGTATTCCAATAGGTTCAGCAACATAATACACCAATTGTACGGGTTTGTGATTGAGATTTAACAGTTATTATTCATTAATTACCAATAAAAAGTAATAAAAAATACGAGTCGTTTTTCAATCAGAATATTTGTGTATGGCTAGGATATTGTAGTAATATTGTACTAGTATTACCAAATAACGCCTGAAGCTGAACAAAAATATTCCTTACTTTTTAAATAATTACACTTCGACCTTAAATTTCGATCACTAGTTATATGGAACAATTGCAAACAATTATGGTTATAAAATGTTCACAAGGAAAACAATTTAGCTAAATATAAAATGGATACAATCAACATGTTTATACTTGTTACACCTCTTATAAAGTAAATTAATCATGCAAATATGCAACTCAATAGAATTTTGATTAATTTTTCAAAAGAAAAACAAGTAATTCATACAACACGCACATATCATGAAATAGTTTTTCTCACAAAATGGATGTCTACTTTATGATATAAGAATTTAAAGTGTGTAATAAATTTTTTAAAAATTCAGAATAAATTTCTAACATCTTATAAGAGTAATTATACATTTCATGAATGAAAATAGTTTTAATAATAAAAACGAATTTATATTACTGGACCGAAAATCCTTATCATAAACATTACATTGCTTTATATGACTAAGTGAGTAAGTTCCATTTGATCATGATTAATTAATTAACAACTATTAACTTCTTGTTCTTTATATTCAGTTTTTAAGTTGCGAGGTCTGATAATTTTCCTTAAACACCTTTGGATGATGCAATGTACATGTCTCATGTATGAATGTATGTGATAAAACCAATGTCCGTGGGATTAGTGATTGTTGATTCTCTCCTGTTCGAGTATAAGTTTTTTTATACTCATACTCGAACAGGAGTAAATGTAAAGTTTTTTTATACTCTACTTTAAATTGTATTTATTTTATAGTTGTACTTCTTTCTGTACGATCTACAAGCCACAGAATCTCCACTAACTTTAATGCGAACATAATTTGCAGTTTATTTTTGTATAGTACTTCTTTGCCGTCGATAATCGTAATGTGAAGGTACTAAACGTCAGAAACTTGTTGCATGTTGAGCACGATCGTATAATATTATTAGACCACATATAAAATCTTTAATAAATAAAATATGCATTTTTCTCATAATTGACTTAATATATTGAATTTAATTAACATAAAAAATGAAAGTAAAAACTTGATTTATTATCAATACATATTTAAAATAATATTTCGTCCATTATGATAAATATAGATTAAATAGTACCTTATTAAATTTTATATATTCATGTTATTCGTATCAACATAATTGTCACTGGAATGATATAAAAAGAACAATTTCACCATTTATAAATTGTAAATACATCTTTTAATTAGATTTGAATAACATCAAAAAAATTAACATTAATTTTACTATACCAAGATTATAATAAAAATAAGTTAAGTTACAATTTTTCAACTCAAGTTTTACTGTTTTAGAGTAAAGAAAATAATAATAACTTCATTACCTATAACCTTAAATCTATTACTAGATAGATAGTAAGACTTAGATATGATAACACTATAATAACGCAGTATACTTTACTTAACAATTAAAACATTAATAACATTTCTAGCATCAATAATAATAATAATAATAAAATTACGTTTTAAAAAAATACAATATTGACATTAACAAAAGCAAAAATCTAATGGAACTAAGAAACTTGTTTGTGTAAGGTTATTATTAATTATAAACTAGATTAAACCAAGATTTCCATGACGTGATATATTATTTATTTAACAATACCTATTTATTATTATTGAAACAAATTTTTTATTTTTTAAATAAATGCGAATTAATATAAATTTTTAATCACCAATGTTTAATGTTAAGTTAATTTAAATATTTTAGCGATCAAATTACTAAAAGCAGTCTACGAGAAAGTCCAATAACCAACCAATAAATACCTAATACACGTATTAACTTATCGTAATTTATATTTTTACTCTATATATACATTTTATTCAAGATACGATAACTGTTAATTAAAAAATCGATTGTATTTATATAGAGTACTTTTGTAATTTATATAATTAATTATTTTAACAATAAAATAAAAAGGGAACACAAGACTTCCTTTTCTATTAATCCTAAAAAAATTATCACTAATTTCTGATGTTTACCATAAAATGCATCATACTCATAAAATTAGTTCATAACAAAAGGATAAAATGAATTATTTCACACTTAGATATTTATTTTGTACAATATTCATGTCATCATATTTATGAACGTGCTCATAAACTGCATAATATAATTTTATTTTATTATCACTAGCAGAAATATAAATTATCAATACTATATACAATTTCACATATATTTTTAAGTAATATAAGTAAGAAAATATGATTTTAATAACGAAATTAAGTATTAGGTATTTTATACAAAATTTACAAACTTAAGAATATAAAATGAATTTAGAGCAATTTAAATTATGATATGTATATATATATATATATATATATATATATATATATATATATATATAATGATTATAGTTTTTAATATAGTCAATTTATTGATAATCAATCGTTTGGTACCTAAATGATTAAAACAGAAATATAATACTACAATTTATTTAAACTTTATACTTATATCACAATATAGCTTAATTTATGTTTTATGACTATAAAATTAATATTAACTAATATAATAGTATACCTACTAATTATAATCGATATCTTTTATAACGAGCATTTTATTTAGTTATATATAATTTACATCAATTTAATTCATATTACTTATTTTCGATACGCTTAATCAATACAAATTATAGCAATAAAATGCTTAAATAAATACGTAAAACACATAAATAACACGTATTAAAAAATAATAATTATGAATGATTTTTAATTTTAACCATAACATTTTAGAACCCAAATATTTATTTATACCAACACACCAGTATGAATTTATTAATTTTGCATTAATCTTCATTAATTACCAATCTCATCGAATATATGTATATATATGCAGTCTTTATGTAAAAATAGAAAGTGTTGTTTAGTCAGACACAAAATTGTTTGACATTTTTTATTTAAATAGCAGAGCAATAACAATCATATAAAACACGTGTTGCTGCCGCCGTAATCACAACTTATACCAATTATCAACCGTACGCCTAGGTTCGGGTTCTATGTTATAAATTAATGCAGTATCATCCAAACCATGTTTTCATAATTTTCTCAGAAAACAATAAAAATCGTAACTTACATTTTTACATCTTTATTTAATGAAGTCAATATAGTAAAAATATATAATAATAAATAACTATGAAAAACGAAATTATACACTTAAATCGAGTATATTGTATCTAATCTAATGGATATTCTATATAAATAACTATGTTATCGCGTTCGCATAAATTGGTAAAAATTAAAAGTTATTATTACTTATTAATATTTTTAACAAAATAAATGAAATAAGTGTAAGAGCTTGTTCACGCGATTCGATATTTTCACCATATCGGATATTTCCTCGATTCGGTGTCTTTCGGTTGGAGTGTTCAGACGGTACGGTAATTTAACCGTTCACCATACTCGGTTTTCAGTTGCATTCGTATCGTATGCGCATCAAGACGCGTGAAGATGGACTTCAATACATTTACAATTGTATCGCAAGTATCGTTAACAGATACGGATTTCAAATGGAAGATTCTGGGTTCATCCATTGTGAGACAAAGAAATATTTTACCCAGTAAATTTTACCGGTAAGGTAAATTTACGTAAATTTTACCGATATTCATTTTACACGGTAAATATTTTTTACCGTTCTTAAAATCGAGTGACCACTTATTTCAAATGTTTTATGTGTACATTAACACTAGTGACATTTTTATGAGGTTAATGTTATACGTAGACCATTGTAGTCGATACGTTAATATATTTAATATTACGAGAATTTGATACATACAGATGATTCAGATGAACATAATATTTTAAGTGATGATGATTTTTATGAATCACACTTTAAATAAGTTTATAAATTCAACAATTAAATTTCAATTGAATTTAGGTATACTGACTACTGAGATAATTAATAAAGCGAAGTATAAATATATTTATATATAATACTTAAGGTTAAGTGTAGACAAATGTCCAGAGGTAGTATTGGTTAGCTGAATTATAAACATATAATTGAGTTCATAATAAATTAATAAAAAAAATATACACTATTAAAAAAATTTATGTAAATTTACGTAAAATGTACTAAAAAAAAAAAATCACGGTAAAATTCCCATCTTTAATTATGACTTATAAATAACATAGATTATCCAAGAGAGTTGCTATATTTTTTTTTATGGTTTATTATCTTTAGTTAGTCGGGGGCTTCTATATAAATAAAGACATCAGGAATTCATGTTTAAAAATTCGTGCTCGTAGAAATAAATAGAAAGCCTGACAAATCAGTGATATGAACGTGACTTATAATTTTATGAATCAGAAATATTTTGATGAGTTGTGATGCTACCGCGAGGATAACAAAAAAAAGTACATTTACTTTTTAACAGGATTTTCAATAAAATTATATTTTATCATGTTAATAAATATTACTTTAATATTATATATATATATATATATATATATATATATATATATATATATATATATATATATATATATATATATTATTTCATATACTTTAATATATTAAAAATGCGATTTTCAATAAACTTCCCACATATTTTTAAAAGTAACATTAAAGTATTATAAAGTATTAGAAGATATAAGAAAAACTGAAATATTTTCATACAAGTACTATCAAATATTAATAAATCATTAAAAAATGTCAAAATATATCTTAAGTTACTTTATACAATGTTTCTAACACGGTTTATCCATTATGTAATACATATTATTTATATATTTGATTAAATTTAACTACTGCCTACTCATTTAATATATAGGAGAAATTAATATTTTTATCGATTTTATCAAAAAAACTATTTTAATTTAAAAATAATACTAAAGAACATATTTTTATTTTATGCATTAAAATATAATAAATAGTAGAAATAACATGTATATACCTAAGAATCTACAGTTCAAATTATTCATCCGGTAAATTGTACAGATTTAGACTTAGAAATATATTTCACTGTAACTATAATTAATACATATACAGTTATCAGTTTAATTGTACCACAGTCCACAATGTGCAAGACAGGAATAAAAATCATATACAGTGGTCAACAGTAGTTACTGAAATTTAATGATAACTTGTACAACAAATTAAAAATTTGTGAAACATAAGAAATAAATAATAATTAATTGCTATAATATATATATATATGTATATCAAAAAGATGATATTGATAAATATTGTTGTAAGTTATCGAATTTGTAGCAAAATAGTTGGATCTCAACACTAAAAATTAAAGACTTTTCCCAGAACTTTTCACTAAGTATATCTGGAATATTTTTATAACTTTAATCAACACAAATAATTCGACAAAAAGTAATAATATCTGAAAAATTCTGAAAAATACTCATAACTCGTAAATAATAAGGTATGTATAATTAGATGACGTATGTAAATCATTTAATCCATAATGGTATGAAAATAAGTTCGATTAAAATAGTAATTGTTTCTTTTTGTTCTTTTTCGTTTTCTAGTGGTTGACACAGCCCATATACTAATTGACAGGAAATATACATTGTTGATACTTTGTGACCACATAATAAAATTCCTCTCGTTTGTTCAGTACTATTATTATTTTAAGTGTAATGTCCAGGAAATAACCAATGTGGCTACTATTAATGAGACTTTCTAAAATTTTTGTAAATAAATGTGTACAATAGTATGATTTCGACCACAATAATTTTACAAGTAAAGTTTGTTGTGATAATGTCAACAATATATAAACTATAAATTATTATTTAGCAGTGAAATTTTGAATTATTATTTATATATGAAAAATTCTGTCATGGTTAACGATCAGGTTTGTAAAAAAAAACTACCTGACAATGGAAGAGTGATTTATCTCTGAATTTTTTTTGTTTACAACTATCATGGTCATCTACTTGTCAATTGATGTTAATACAACCAAAGTCATAAACCGAATACATACTTTTATACATTTATTTATTTTTGTAAATTGAATTTATATTTTTTATTGGATACTTAGTTATTGACAACCACCACAATTAAATAGTTAATTCAAAACGGTGTACTATCTAATGACTTTTTAAATTTTATAGGATACACATACATAATTTAATAGTCCTTTAAACAGTCTAGATTATAAACCTTACATTTTGTTATAAAAATGAATTTAAAATTAAAATAATAAACTACACAATGACTTAACACATAACAGTATTTTATGATTAGATAATTGTGAATACTTGATTGTAGCATCAGTTATAACAAGGTAAATTGTAACCGTCTATAAAAATCTAAAACTAAAGATCAAAAGTATAATTTACTAGCTGTCATCACCTAAATAATATTTAAGACATCATCCATCAAAATCCTTTGCATGAAAAATATAATTTTTTTTAAAAATTTGACATTATTCAAATGATTCAAAAATATAATTAATATTCAAAGAAAATAATAAATACTACTCTATAACAATTAATGTCAAGTTACCCAAAATTTTTTAATTTAAATAAGCATACAATTACTAAATTATATAATTACTTTTATCATACATTTTTTTTATAATTAAGAATATAAAATTTAAATAGAGTGAAATTTATCATTATAAACATAGTATATACAACAAATAGGAATAAAAACATTATTAAATTAAAATGTCTAAAGATAGTCAATTTTTCCACGAGATAACTTGTCAAAGAATATCAAATAGATTGAAATACTTTCATTAGCAAAAGAGAGCAATTGTAGAGAGTAAAAAATAAAAACGTTATCATATACATGATATATGACTTTTAATATAAATTCTGAGAAAGATTTCTCAAAACCAAGATATTAAATTCATAAAACTCTTTTGATACAAAAAAAAAAGTATAAACATTTATTGAATTATAAATTAAATCTTACAAATAATTGCTACCATTACAATTCAATAAAAATTCAAATCAGCTTAAACAAATCATTGATCTTGTAAAAAATTATTTTTTTAAGTATATTTTTTTAAGTAATTTTTTATTTCTTATAAATAAAGAATTATTAAAATTAAAATATATTAAGAAATATTAATATTATTATCTGCTATTTTAGTAACATTATTATATACTAGTTAGATTAAATAACAAAAAAAAAAAATTAAAAATGAATATAAAGATTCATATAGATTTATATAAAACTTAATATCTATATTTAATTTAATAACTTAGTTGACTAAGAATTTTTGTTAAAACCAGTCAATAAATCTTTAACACAAATATGACAATACTTAGATGTTAATTTTGTTTATAATTTAATAAATAATAATATTGAATATTCAAACTTACTGGAAGCAATACATGTTACAACAATGTAACACAATATAGTAATACAATGTTATAACATTTAGTTTAAAAATTATATTGCGTTTTTTACCAGTCATCATATTCAAAATTACAGTTTATTACAGACCTATCAATAGAATGGTAATTAATTGTAATGAATAAAAAAATTTTGATTTTTTTTCTCGAATAAGTTTAAAGTAAAAAACTTATTTTTGTCGTAAATTGGTATGATTATAAATTAATATAATCAAATTAAGTTAAATTCAGTACTATTGCTTAAAGGAGTACTTAAAGGAGGAACTTACCTAAATAAAGAAATAAACAGAAAAAATTAATTACTCCTGAAAATCGGTCTTTAATATGAATAATCTATACTACCAGATAATTCATGTTGTTAAATTAATAAGCATTACCTATTTAAACATAAAAGATAATTCTATTGGTCTTTCTATTATTCTCTAAATATTAGTATACATAGAATGTATTTTTAAATGTCAAGGTTTTTTTAAGGTTTTATTTTATTATTAAAGGTACCTAATGCATTCAATAGTTGTTTTTTTCATATCTAAAAACAATTTGTTTAATTTATTCAAGAAAAATATAAGAAATAGCAGCATATTATAACAAAATAATTCAATATTAATGCACTGCAACAAATAGTTTAGTAAGTAGTAACAAAAGTAGTAACAAATTAGAGGGAACTTGTAGACATAAAAAAATAGTTAATTGTAGAACATTATAGTCAATCAAAATAAACTGAATGGGGGTCAGTGAAATAATGAAATCTATGTATAATGATGGTCACCAAAATAAGACAGAATTAAAAGAAAAAGACTCACCGAAGTTGAAGGCACCCAATCTTTATTTTCCGAAACATCTTCGGCCATCACCCTGCAAGAAACACGCAACACAGTTGTTGAATCACTAAGTGACAAGTGGTTTTTGGTCTAGAAGAGCCGAAGAGTTTCAAATTTTACCTGGTTATCGTAATCGATAAGAATCAGTCGGACGGAGCATTTATGGCTGTCCGCATTAGTAGTAGCACCAATAATAATCGCACCAAAAAACTCTCGGCACACGTCTACAACTGATGCAGTAGTCGTTGTTGTTGTTGTTGTTGTTGTGGTTGATGTTGTGGTTGTTGACGCCGCCGTAGGGACGATAAAGCGAAAGACCACTCCATTCGTGATCGGTTTTGACGCACTCGCGGCGTACGTGTGCCCTGTGCACCGCTTTCAACGTTTCACGAGTCGATGCTTGGAAAGTTGGAAGACGGATCGCACGTCGACCATCTATGGAAAACGTGCAGAATGGGAACGGGTCGTCGTTCCACGGATCGATTCGACGGACGACGTAATGGTCTCGGTCGATTGCTCGACGGTGAAAATTGGAAATTTCAAAAGTAAACGGTAACAACGATTACGTAAACATGGAAATGATCGTGGCTCCGGACCATGGACGGTGCGTGTTCACGGGAAACAGGAATAAGATTGAAATTAAATTAGGAGAGGAGAAAAAAAAATCGTGAATAAATAAATGATACTGGTGCGTATTCCAATCAGAGACGACGGTGCGCAGTGCGGCCAGTGAGGTGCGAGCGAAATGTCCGCCGTCTGTTATCGGTCGGCCGAGATTTTCGCACTCTTGTTGGCGACGACAAAAAAAATCGGTATCACCGCGATCCTGGGGAAAAAAACGGAAAATGCCAAAACTTTACCCCACTAATTCAGCGCGAACGGTCGTGATCAAAGTACTACATCATTATCGTAATCGGCGGGTATTTGTTCACGCGAAGGGAACGCAAAACGTACTATTGTTAGCCGTACGATAACTGACACATAGATGGCGCGACGCGTTACGGCCAGTGCGAATAACTGAGGAATCCCGGTGTTGTGAAAATCGCGCGTTCGCCAATTCGTTATTATTGTTACCGCACGGTAACGCACTGCCGCAGAGTATAGGCTAATGGAGCATATGTACTGCGATGTGCGCTTTGTGCAGTGCGAAAATCCATTTGTGTTACAAAATCTTATTAGTTGCACGAGGCGCCATTGTAGTTACTTACACCAATAAACATCGTAGTACCCGTTGATACTTAGTACGGATGAATTTACATTTCTACGACGGATTTAAATATTTTCTCATGATACGTGGGGCACGTTTCAATTGATTGTTAAACATAATTTCGGTTTTCGTCTAATATGCTACCTACCCATAAAATGGTATCTACCAAAACACTGTATGCGTGTTGTTTGCTACCGACCATAGTTATTTTAATTTAATTTAATTTTATATTACAGAAAAGTACATTTGAGTCATTAAGATAACTAATATATTATAGTAGTTGTACACAATTATATCTTAATAGCCATTATGATATCTGATCCACCAAGATCCATGATAACTTAACTGTTAGATATATTATTTTAGTCTGTATTGTGTCTGTGTTGTGTTCGTGTAAGTATCCTATTCGTTTGCGAGTTTTACTTTTTATTTTTTTATTAATACGTTAATACCCACGAATTAAAAACCCGAGAGCAACAGATTTGTAAGACCGTCAATTAATACCCAATACGATTTATTAAGAGTTTTCTGGAATGATATAAAAATAGTATATGGATGTATAATAATATATAATGATGAATTAAAATACTATAAAAAAATAGTGACAACGGTAAATTAATAAATTATTTAGTAATAAATTGTTGTTAATTTGTAATTATTTTGTTGTAGGTAGCTTATTTTACGGTAGGTAGCATTCTACACCAACGAAGTAGCGGTAGGTAAGGGCATATTAGATGAGTACCATATTTCGTGTGTAGTATGAAAAATTGCTTGTGAACTGCAAAATAGCGCTGCGATAATGTCTTTCGATGCTCTACTCGTCTGGGACGTCGACAGATGAGTATAATATCCTGATGACCGACCGAGGAGTTGGTGGGGGGGACCTGTTGACGCCGCACGAGTCTATGTGTTACGCGTTATATTATTTTGCAAATACTCGGTGACGTGATGAGCATTTTTTAACATACGAGAGGTGTAGAGAAGAGATTTATGTTTCAATTGACTCAACCTCGTAACGAATTATTAATTGGTTGTGCCGGGTCAAAAACAAATTATATAGTACGATTGCTTTGTATCGACTACTGTACGATCGCATCGAAATTCTTTCTTTGAGTTTATACCTAATTCTACTATTGAATGTTCGAGTGCAAGCACGCGCTGGCAAATTATTATGGAAGTGACGTCCAGTAGCGTGCCAAATACCTAATATGACGTGGCTCATATGAAATAATGCATTTTTTAATTATTTTACAGACAACATAAAATATTCTGTCAATGTTACAACGAGAAAAATTTTCTTAGGATTGCAATAAAATGTATATTAATTTAAAGTGAGAGCAAGTTAGGTATCAAATATTTGTATCGGGTTAGGGCCTAAATCCTTAAGGTTTGAGATTTTTTGTAAGGTCCCATATTTAATGCCTATTATTTTTTCAGTTAGATGTTTAATTAATATGAAATAATTAATGAATAAAATTTTTAAATTCTAAAATGGTCACACTTCTATTGGATTTACATGTTATTAGTTCTTATTATTATTTCATTTTAACATACATAAACCTTGTGTATTATGCATTTATAATAATTTAAATTATACCTGCATTTATAAATTAAAATGAAGAGTTACATGAATGGCATATGAAATGTATAATTTCTTAATTTACCTGTTTATGTAATGGTAGTACCCATTGGATTCATATAATTTATATTTTAAGTCAGAACATGAAGTACGAACGACGTTTTAGAATTCTATTCTATTCCACATTGGTTTTGTATCATATATAACTAGTTACTTTACCTCGCAAATAATTATTATATGTTAAAAAAAAAGTATAATAATTTAATAAAAAGTAATATAATATAATAAGTATGTTAAAAAAATAAATATTCTTTGTCATACTCAACATTTTAAAAATTCAACTAAAAAATAAATATTACCCTTCCTTCTTACCTTGTCTTGATCTTATGCGCTAATTTATTTTTAAGGAGCTACTAATTATTAATACATAACATTATTTAGTAAAATATTAAAATTTCCTATAATATGGTGTATTTATATAAAATTGTAATAAGTAATATATTTAAACATTTGCTTATTATGTTATAGACTTGACAGCATTGTTAAAAATATATAACATAATTTACAAAACTTATAGTTAACAAACCAAACATTGGTAACAATATTTGAATCACATAGTTGAATATATAGTCATGTTATCGCTTAAAGATACTCACGTATAGTTTTAATGTTATATTATGGTAATTCCATTAAATTGATCATCAGCGTTTATCATATTTTTTTTATTCACGTACTTTTAACCTCTTGTCATTGTTGTATGAACCCCAACTGTAAATGTGTCTATTTTCACATAAAATCAATAAAAAAAGATAAAATTAGTTTTATTGAAAAATAAGTAATTATGAATAATTTATATATTTTAATCAATATGCATCATACAATGCTTATAAAAAAAATTATTTATTTTTATAATTTAATTTTATTATGATCTTTGGGGGTTTTTATGTAACACTAAATAATAAAAATCTAGTTCTACAGACTATAAGTAAAGTCATTAGTCTAACTCATAAAAAGTCTATTAGGATACTTATTTTTAATAAACGTGTATGATCAAAAAGCCTTTTCCTAGAAGTCCTCGTTATTGAATATTTTATAAATAATTAATTAATTCATATACCTACATACATTATTACATTTTCTGTCGTTATTCTTTTTTTCTAGAGTATCTCGAGAAGATATTCTTCTCTTATCTATTTGTGTACAACCAAGGGTATACGCATCTCCGGATGGGAAAGGCTGATCTAAACGGATTTAGATATTTTTATTTATCTATTTATATAATATATATTTATTGTTATAATAATACTTGATTTGTTATAAGTACTTACGGTAAATCAAAGTTCGACAATTACAGTATGAATTTTAAGGTATAATGCAAAATATTTAAAATAATGATAAACGAATATAACGGATTAAAGCAAAAGGATAATATTATACAATAAAGATAAGGGAGACCATTAAATAACAAAACCAGCCTCATTAATAAACAAGATAATCAAATATACAACCCGTTCGGACTTGGAGCTTAGGATAGAGAAGATAAATGACGCTAATAATTTTTTTGGTGAGAATTAAATGTTTTATAGATAATTTGATTCATTATTTGAATGTGGTAATTTGTTCTATCTAATTAAGACACATGTACTGAATTGCTGCCGATAATTGAAGCGAATCGAATATTTTCATCTCAATTGGTACTCGTAAGTTCTATATATCTAAAAATATATAACGAATTATGACTATATAATGTCGGATAAATTCATGACCTATTTAACTAATTAAGTTGATGTATATATAATAATTGTATGGTTTTTTTTTTTTTTTGTTAAAAAACTTACGTAGTGTTCTCTTCTTACTTTCTAACAACTTCACATTAAAATAATTATCGATTTAATAATTGTATAGTGTAATGTTATTTTATTTAATGTTCTGTTTTCTTATACATGGACGTGCCAATATTCACACTTAAATTTAAAAATAGCATAAAGATCATAATAATTGAGTGGTTCGGTAAATTTCAATCATAAAGTAGAATCATCCAGTTATATATTTTTACTTTTTTTTAAAAAAAAACTAAGATAAACAAATATTTTAGCACCTAACCTATAGGCTAAAAGCGATTAGTTATTCTTTTCAAGGAAAACATTTTATTAATATTTTCATTTAATTTATTAAATATCAGTTTATTATACCTTTTGTCAACCTTGTTATCGATATCACCTTCTAATTATTTCCGGTAGTCTCATTACGTAATATTTCGTTATCATTTACAATGCTAAATAACAGTAGGTAATTAAAGTTACCTTCAAGTTTTATTGAATACCAATCATAGACCTGATAAATCTATTATCAGGTCTATGATACCAATAAAATCAAAATTGTAGAATCTTTTTATCATCATATATCAAAAATACTTTTGTACTGCATCACAGAAGTTCTTATTATGAATACCTTGAATTATGTTTAATATTATATATAAATATAATATAATATTATAATATAATAAATATAATATAAATAATTGATTATTGATTACATAAGTAAATTGATTTGATTTTATTATTTATAACTAGGACCCAATATAAATGCATTAAAAAACAAATAAAATTCACTAAAAAAACAGCTAAAAAAGTCCTTAAAAAATATATGTTACCGTGAAAATGTGTTTAAAAAATGACAAATGCATTTATATGTATTATATTTATTACATATATATATTTTTATTTTTTTTTTATTAGATTAATAAATACCAATAAGTTATTGTATAATTTATAATTTTATTATAAAAAAAGAACTGAAAATTAAACATGTTGATTTGTGACTGGCGATGGTGGCTATTGGCTGAGGAGCATATTTGAAGTAGTAAATATCATCTGGTGTGAATTCTCCTGATATATTTGTCAGAGAGGTTTACTTGTCTTCTAAAATGTTTAAAATTATTTCTTTTATAAAATTACCGCAATTCTTTTCTTAGATATTTTCCAATTTTTTCTTTATTGTTTTTCCATAATTTCTCGTATTATTTGAAATAAAAGTTTTGGCATCATTTATGACACAAATTGTTTCAGCGAAAGGTATAACTTTAAAGGTTAAATAGCTTAATATATTTCCATGGTTGGCTTTTATAAATATTAAATTTCATTAAATTTCTTTGACTGTTATTAAATATTTTGCTTTTTATTAGCTATATAAAAATATTATAGCTTCTGAACGGAGTGAAGAATGTATTGAATTTACAATGATGTGTTTTTTTTTTTTTTTTTTTGTGTCTGTCGACACGATTTGAGGCAGTAAAAATGCTTCGATTGCCTTATGTAGCAACTTTTTTGAAAGGAAAGTGAATCTATATGGTACTTTGGGGGGTCAAAAGTAAAAAATTTCCAATATTTTTTAAATGCGACAGGAAAAACCCTAAAAAAATAAGAGAAAAACGGGAGTTTTTACGCAAAACCAGTTTTCGACATAATCAAATTTTTTATTTTGCTATAACTCAAAAATTAATCGATATAAATACTTGAAATTTTCACCAAATGTTTATATTAGCGTTCTCTATACACCATTAAATTTTTATTGAGCTATTTATAGACGATTGAAATTTTCAATTTTTTTAATTTTTTTTTTTTAAAATAACGATAAAATTTTTTTGGCTGGCCAGAAAATCTTGAAAATTTAATACAAGGTTTCTTATAAGTCGTTCCTTAACTGATAAAAAAAATCTAAAATCGTAAGTCACAATTTTTTTTTATAAGTGCTCAAAGTTCCAATTTATACGAAATGTGTAAAAATCACGATAATTTGCAAGTTATTTTGTAGATAAAAATTCATAAAATTTCTGTTCATACTTAAGGTTCAAAATTTTCACACTAGGTTATCTATAAGCTACTCTTCAAAAATCTTTAAAAATTTCTTCCGGACTTGGAGGAAAAAATTTTATGACTGTTTGAAATTTAAATATTTACGAAATTGCATAAAATAGCCATTTATTCTCAAACGATTTTATATATTTGTTATAATTCAAAAAGTATAAGTCGCAGATTTTTGAAATTTCTACCAGCTGTTAAGATTGGTATTTCCTTTATGTAATATTTTTCTCAAAATATTATATTGATTTTTAAGGCACTTATAGGCATTTAAAATATTCGATTTTTTTACATTTTATTTTTATAATAGGTGATAAAAAAAATTTGGCTCCTACAAAATACTTGAAAATTTAATAGAAGATTCCACAGAAGTAGTTCTTAATGTCATTCAAAAATTATTAAAATCCATAAGCACAATTTTTTTTTATAAGCGTTTGAACAGCGAATATTGACATAAAATTACATGTAAAATATAATATAATGTATAATATTCTAGACTGACAAACTATGTTGCTGTAAGCAACTGCCAACCCATCCTTATTGAAAAATATATTTATCGTTTCAAAATAATATATACTTTTTACAATATTTATAAATAACAATGTATTATATCCTAGACAAACATATTAACTCCGTTCAGAATCGTTATTCGTATACAATTATATCTATCATTGCATTCAAATTTAACAAATCCATTGTAATAATGACCTATCCTATAAACGAGGTGCACTCCACCCCCAACTGTACAGCAGAGTGAGGCCCATTCAGTTCTTTTTTTTTACAAATCCATCAATTACTGTTTTAATAATTTGAAAATATTCACAGCAGTATATTGCAACTTCTATTCAGATTCTCGAAGTGTCAGTATTGGTTGAGATAATAAAGCAATAGTAAGGCCCATCAATTTAAGCTTCAAAACTTTAGAAGGAGCTTTTAAAAAAATAGTCTTTACATTTGAAATTTATAATATATTAAAATACTATATAATAAATGCATATACTATACAAATATACATTCAAATAAATATTGTTATAACACATTATATACTTGGAAAGCATTGTCTAACATCATCCAAAAAAAAATTGCATATTGTATTGAAATCCAGGTTCTATTTATGAAGTAAAATTATATTTACTTGAAATGTAATATTTATTGGTTCATCGAAGAAAAACAATGAAACTAACCATTAATTACACCAAGATATCCGAAAAGTGAAGTATGCATTTCTGTACTTGCTTTTTTTATAATACAAATTTCATAAAATTTATCTTGTTTTTTTTCAACAACAGGGATTAAGAACATTAGTGTTATCTGTGTAACTATTATCTATATACTACCACCTCTGTTTAATATTAATTACTCGTAAATTAATTATGTGTAAGAGAAAAGTACTATGTTTTTAAATAAAACAATAAATCCAAAGTTACATTGATCTTAATATCAACATTGATGTTTTCATAAATATCATTACAAATTATATTGAACTCTTTTACTGTTTGCCATTTAGCTTTTACTTCCGTAGTTTATACTATGCTTTTGCTGTTTTCGAAAGGTAATAATTTTTACAAATGTACCTGTTATAGTAAATGAAAAAAAATTATTTTCTCGTAAATATTAACAGTAAAAGAAAACATTACATTTAACGTAAATTATAAATAATATTTGATATCTAATTTTATTTCGTTTTAAAATGATTTATTTATGCGTATATTTTTATTATATGTTTTTTATATATTCTATTTTGTATATAGTGATGTGGAATTATAAATGGAAAAAAAGAATTAACTACTAAACAATTATTGTAAATTTTTGTAATTAGTAAAAACGAAATGACGACGAATTATTTTTTAAATGTTGACTAATACAACTCAAGCAAAAATGAGTTAAACACACACAATGTTAGAAATGTCATGAAAAATAGACCTTTGAGAGAGACTACAGAATAGCGAGTTAATATAATATTACTACTGTCAACAATTAATTTAAAATAGTGTCTCATATAACCTATAATTCACGATACCAGTAATCATTATTCATTAAAAATGGCTAGTTATTTAATATTGTTTACTTGGCTCATTCTTGTCAACAAAGATAGAATGGTATATATTTTGAATTAAAATTCCAAATTTATCGTCACACATTAGCTTAAAAAATTATGTTATACATAATAAATAACTTTATTCAACAACATTTTTTAATTATTGTATTATAGTAATTAGCACCTATAAAATTCACAATAAATAAAGTTGCCAGTAGATATGTTAAAAGGGACTTATCTACTGGCAATTTTATTTATTGTGAATTTTACAGATGCTTATTACTATAATACAATAATTAAAAAAATGTTGTTGAATAAAGTTAAAAGGGACTTTACGTATAAAAGTGAGAAAATTTGACCATATTAGTAATAATAAGTTATTTGCTACTAAATAGTAACGTTGATTACTAGGAAATAATGTTGTCTGGTACAATTTAATATATTATACAGTAAAATAAATAGTAACAAGTATATAATTCAAAATTACTTTTCCTGATTCCAGTTAATTTACATTTTTTAATTGCATTATTCAATAATTTTTATTATCAGGGTTTAAAAACATTTTTATAACATTATCATAATAACGCTTAACTTTCCAAAAAATAATTAAAATAGAAAATTAATAACATTTTGTAATCTATAACCGATTGTAAATTATATTGAATAACTATTCGCAAACCATAAAAGAATTACAATTTTAATAAATAACGTATCAAAAACTATGTTTGATGTTTAAAATGAATAACGAATAATAAATCGAAAACGGTAATCAAATATTATATTGAATAACAAAACAAAAAACTAACTATCGAAAAATAAAAAACAAACTGTCGAAAAATGTTGAAAAAAAATATTATTAAGAATACATTATTATTGAACGTTCTATATTTTTCTATATTTAGTTTATATAATAATCGAACTTTATAGTATAATATATCGTAGAATTAAATATCGAGAAAATGTATTACAACAATAATTATCATGATCCTAATATTACTATAGTAATATTACATTAATAATTTTATATTACTATAGTAATATTAAAATCATGATAATTATTGCTGTTATTATTAGCGCTAGAAAAATGTTATTATTTTTTCTATGATTATAGATTTTGGTTAGGTTCATAATACTCTAAAGTCTATAGCTAATATATTCAAATTGAGGTGCAAGATAATTAAAATTGTGAAGCCTTGTTTTAAGATTTATTTTTCATTTTTTTTTTCATTTCGTCATATTAAATAAAATTTTGGAGGAGTGACCCCCTAATGTGCACAGTCAATGTTACTATATGAAATTCTATATTTTAAAACAATAAGCAGTTTAAACCAAAAATTGATTAAATATTAGTTTTCATACTATAAATTGTAAAATATGAATAACATTAAATCAAAAAAATTTAAAAACATAATATTTAATAATGGAGATTATTAATCTTGAATAGCGTTCAAATTTCTATAAAAAAAAAAATAAAAATAATAATTTTTTTATAATATCGTTTAACGTAAATGTTTAATAACGTTTAAATTCCTAATAACGATAAACACAAAACTTGAATAACGTTAAAATAATTAATAATGAAAAACCCTATTTTTTTCTCAATTTAAGACTTGCTTATTAGAAATATATGTATTATTTTATGTGTTTTTCTACAATTATTATTTAGAAAGCATACAGTATACTCATAAAATGTATATATAATTCATCTATGTACTCAAAGAAGGTTAAAGATTCAAACCTCCCCTCCCAAATATTAGAAAAATTGTTTTAAAAATAATTAAACTTATAAATGTAAGAGTTATTTTAAAGCTTAATATGAGAATTGCAAATAATATGTATATATTGAGTAATAGAGTATGCGATAACATATATCAATTTACATATTTTTAAACCTCCTTCTCCATTCCCGAAATTTTTCCTGCATCCACTGCTAACGTAATCCATTAATATTTTAATGTAATAAAATGCCACTAGGAGCAGTGTGATACAGTGGTCACATAATTGGCTCAAATAAGCGCAGTCAGTAATAAGTTCGAACCCGGCTTAGTAAAATAAAACATTTTGCTGAATTACTTCTGTAGTTTCTCTCTGCCTTCGTTTTGGTTGCTTTACACTGCTCCTACATCGGTTCAACTTTATTGGGAGTGAAGTTCACACACGTAATAATTCTCTACGTAAAAATGAGAGTGTAAGATCACAACAGAGTACAGAGTACAAGTCTTACCCTCCCAAGTAAAAATATGTCGACCAAGATTTTTGACAGTCATTTCGATAAAACATTTGAAAAAAAAAATTAAAATATTACCATTATGTCCCATAGATATAATGTTAA